>CAXDIW010000535.1:0-93876 GCA_963989415.1 Cerceris ruficornis
GTCTACGAAACATATATGCAATGCATCCAAACAGTACCATTCGCCAATTTTTTGTTCTTCAAGTTTAAGTGAACAATGAGCCCCAATGGTTAATCTTTTATCGGTAATTATTTGTAATTTTCGACAAGTAGAACAATGAATGGAACAGGTAGACGGTTGAAATCTTTGTATATATTGCTTCTATATAGTCTAAGAAACATATATGCAAAGCATCCAAACAGTACCATTCGCCAATTTTTTGTTCTTCAAGTTTAAGTGAACTACGAGCCCCATTGTTAATCCTTTAACGGAAATTATTTGTAACTTGCGAGAAGTAGAACAATGAATAGTACAGGTAGACAGGTGAAATCTTTCTATATATTGCTTCTAAATAGTCTAAGAAACACATATGCAAAGCATCCAAACAGCACAATTCGCCAATTTTTTGTTCTACAAGTTTAAGTGAACTACGATCCCCATTGTTAATCCTTTAAAGGAAATTATTTGTAAATTTCGACAAGTAGAACAATGAATGGATCAGGTAGACGGTTGAAATCATTGTATATATTGCTTCTATATAACCTACGAAACATATATACAAAGCATCCAAACAGTAGAATTCGCCAATTTATTGTTCTTCAAGTTTAAGTGAACAACGAGCCCCATTGTTAATCCTTTAAAGGAAATTATTTGTAACTTTCGACAAGTAGAACAATGAATGGAACAGGTAGACGGTTGAAATCTTTGTATATATTGCTTCTATATAGTCTAAGAAACATATATGCAAAGCATCCAAACAGTACAATTCGCCAATTTTTTGTTCTTCAAGTTTAACTGAACTACGAGCCCCATTGTTAATCCTTTAAAGGAAATTATTTGTAAATTTCGACAAGTAGAACAATGAATGGATCATGTAGACGGTTGAAAAAATTGTATATATTGATTCTATATAGCCTACGAAACATATATGCAAAGCATCCAAACAGTACAACTCGCCAATTTTTTGTTCTTCAAGTTTAACTGAACTACGAGCCCCATTGTTAATCCTTTAAAGGAAATTATTTGTAAATTTCGACAAGTAGAACAATGAATGGATCATGTAGACGGTTGAAATCATTGTATATATTGCTTCTATATAGTCTACGAAACATATATGCAATGCATCCAAACAGTACCATTCGCCAATTTTTTGTTCTTCAAGTTTAAGTGAACAATGAGCCCCAATGGTTAATCTTTTATCGGTAATTATTTGTAATTTTCGACAAGTAGAACAATGAATGGAACAGGTAGACGGTTGAAATCTTTGTATATATTGCTTCTATATAGTCTAAGAAACATATATGCAAAGCATCCAAACAGTACCATTCGCCAATTTTTTGTTCTTCAAGTTTAAGTGAACTACGAGCCCCATTGTTAATCCTTTAACGGAAATTATTTGTAACTTGCGAGAAGTAGAACAATGAATAGTACAGGTAGACAGGTGAAATCTTTCTATATATTGCTTCTAAATAGTCTAAGAAACACATATGCAAAGCATCCAAACAGCACAATTCGCCAATTTTTTGTTCTACAAGTTTAAGTGAACTACGATCCCCATTGTTAATCCTTTAAAGGAAATTATTTGTAAATTTCGACAAGTAGAACAATGAATGGATCAGGTAGACGGTTGAAATCATTGTATATATTGCTTCTATATAACCTACGATACATATATACAAAGCATCCAAACAGTAGAATTCGCCAATTTATTGTTCTTCAAGTTTAAGTGAACAACGAGCCCCATTGTTAATCCTTTAAAGGAAATTATTTGTAACTTTCGACAAGTAGAACAATGAATGGAACAGGTAGACGGTTGAAATCTTTGTATATATTGCTTCTATATAGTCTAAGAAACATATATGCAAAGCATCCAAACAGTACAATTCGCCAATTTCGTGTTCTTCAAGTTTAAGTAAACTACGATCCCCATTGTTAATCCCTTAACGGAAATTATTTGTAACTTTCGACAAGTAGTACAATGAATGGAACAGGTAGACGGTTGGAATCTTTGTATATATTGCTTCTATATAGTCTAAGAAACATATATGCAAAGCGTCCAAACAGTACAATTCGCCAATTATTTGATCTTCAAGTTTAAGTGAACTACGAGCCCCATTGTTAATCCTTTAACGGAAATTAATTGTAACTTTCTACAAGTAGAACAGTGATTGCAACACGTAGACGGTTGAAATCTTTGTATATATTGCTTCTATATAGTCTAAGAAACATATATGCAAAGCATCCAAACAGTACCATTCGCCAATTTTTTGTTCTTCAAGTTTAAGTGAACAACGAGCCCCATTGTTAATCCTTTAAAGGAAATTATTTGTAACTTTCGACAAGTAGAACAATGAATGGAACAGGTAGACGGTTGAAATCTTTGTATATATTGCTTCTATATAGTCTAAGAAACATATATGCAAAGCATCCAAACAGTACAATTCGCCAATTTCTTGTTCTTCAAGTTTAAGTAAACTACGATCCCCATTGTTAATCCCTTAACGGAAATTATTTGTAACTTTCGACAAGTAGTACAATGAATGGAACAGGTAGACGGTTGGAATCTTTGTATATATTGCTTCTATATAGTCTAAGAAACATATATGCAAAGCGTCCAAACAGTACAATTCGCCAATTATTTGATCTTCAAGTTTAAGTGAACTACGAGCCCCATTGTTAATCCTTTAACGGAAATTAATTGTAACTTTCTACAAGTAGAACAGTGATTGGAACACGTAGACGGTTGAAATCTTTGTATATATTGCTTCTATATAGTCTAAGAAACATATATGCAAAGCATCCAAACAGTACCATTCGCCAATTTTTTGTTCTTCAAGTTTAAGTGAACAATGAGCCCCATTGTTAATCCTTTATCGGAAATTATTTGTAACTTTCGACAAGTAGAACAATGAATGGAACAGGTAGACGGTTGAAATCTTTGTATATATTGCTTCTATATAGTCTAAGAAACATATATGCAAAGCATCCAAACAGTACAATTCGCCAATTTCTTGTTCTTCAAGTTTAAGTAAACTACGATCCCCATTGTTAATCCCTTAAGGGAAATTATTTGTAACTTTCGACAAGTAGTACAATGAATGGAAAAGGTAGACGGTTGGAATCTTTGTATATATTGCTTCTATATAGTCTAAGAAACATATATGCAAAGCGTCCAAACAGTACAATTCGCCAATTATTTGATCTTCAAGTTTAAGTGAACTACGAGCCCCATTGTTAATCCTTTAACGGAAATTAATTGTAACTTTCTACAAGTAGAACAGTGATTGGAACACGTAGACAGTTGAAATCTTTGTATATATTGCTTCTATATAGTCTAAGAAACATATATGCAAAGCATCCAAACAGTACCATTCGCCAATTTTTTGTTCATCAAGTTTAAGTGAACAATGAGCCCCATTGTTAATCCTTTATCGGAAATTGTTTGTAACTTTCGACAAGTAGAACATTGAATGGAACAGGTAGACGGTTGAAATCTTTGTATCTATTGCTTCTATATAGTATAAGAAACATATATGCAAAGCATCCAAACAGTACCATTCGCCAATTTTTTGTTCTTCAAGTTTAAGTGAACTACGAGCCCCATTTTTAATCCATTAAAGGAAATTATTTGTAACTTTCGACAAGTAGAACAATGAATGGAACAGGTTGACTGTTGAAATCATTGTATATATTGCTTCTATATAGTCTAAGAAACATATATGCAAAGCATCCAAACAGTACAATTCGCCAATTTTTTGTTCTTCAAGTTTAAGTAAACTACGATCCCCATTGTTAATCCCTTAACGGAAATTATTTGTAACTTTCGACAAGTAGAACAGTGAATGGAACAGGTAGACGTTTGAAATCTTTGTATATATTGCTTCTATATAGTATCGGAAACATATATGCAAAGCATCCAAACAGTACAATTCGCCAATTTCTTGTTCTTCAAGTTTAAGTGAACAATGAGCCCCATTGTTAATCCTTTATCGGAAATTATTTGTAACTTTCGACAAGTAGAACAATGAATGGAACAGGTAGAAGGTTGAAATCCTTGTATATATTGCTTCCATATAGTCTAAGAAACATGTACGCAAAGCATCCAAACAGTACCATTCGCCAATTTTTTGTCCTTCAAGTTTAAGTGAACAATGAGCCCCATTGTTAATCCTTTATCGGAAATTATTTCTAACTTTCGACAAGTAGAACAAGGAATCGAACAGGTAGACGGTAGAAATCTTTGTATATATTGCTTCTATATAGTCTAAGAAACATATATGCAAAGCATCCAAACAGTACCATTCGCCTATTTTTTGTTCATCAAGTTTAAGTGAACAATGAGCCCCATTGTTAATCCTTTATCGGAAATTGTTTGTAACTTTCGACAAGTAGAACATTGAATGGAACAGGTAGACGGTTGAAATCTTTGTATCTATTGCTTCTATATAGTATAAGAAACATATATGCAAAGCATCCAAACAGTACCATTCGCCAATTTTTTGTTCTTCAAGTTTAAGTGAACTACGAGCCCCATTTTTAATCCATTAAAGGAAATTATTTGTAACTTTCGACAAGTAGAACAATGAATGGAACAGGTAGACTGTTGAAATCATTGTATATATTGCTTCTATATAGTCTAAGAAACATATATGCAAAGCATCCAAACAGTACAATTCGCCAATTTTTTGTTCTTCAAGTTTAAGTAAACTACGATCCCCATTGTTAATCCCTTAACGGAAATTATTTGTAACTTTCGACAAGTAGAACAGTGAATGGAACAGGTAGACGTTTGAAATCTTTGTATATATTGCTTCTATATAGTATCGGAAACATATATGCAAAGCATCCAAACAGTACAATTCGCCAATTTTTTGTTCTTCAAGTTTAAGTAAACTACGATCCCCATTGTTAATCCCTTAACGGAAATTATTTGTAACTTTCGACAAGAAGAACAGTGAATGGAACAGGTAGACGGTTGAAATCTTTGTATATATTGCTTCTATATAGTATCGGAAACATATATGCAAAGCATCCAAACAGTACAATTCGCCAATTTTTTGTTCTTCAAGTTTAAGTGAACAATGAGCCCCAATGGTTAATCCGTTATCGGAAATTATTTGTAGCTTTCGACAAGTAGAACAATGAATGGAACAGGTAGACGGTTGAAATCTTTGTATATATTGCTTCTATATAATCTAAGAAACATATATGCAAAGCATCTAAACAGTAACAATCGCCAATTTTTTGATCTTCAAGTTTAAGTGAACAGCGAGCCCCATTGATAATCATGAAATGGAAATTATTTGTAACTTTCTACAAGTAGAACAATGAATAGTACAGGTAGACGGGTGAAATCTTTCTATATATTGCTTCTAAATAGTCTAAGAAACATCTATGCAAAGCATCCAAACAGTACAATTCGCCAATTTTTTGTTCTTCAAGTTTATGTGAACTACGAGCCCCATTGTTAATCCTTTAACGGAAATTAATTGTAACTTTCTACAAGTAGAACAATGATTGGAACACGTAGACGGTTGAAATCTTTGTATATATTGCTTCCATATAGTCTAAGAAACATATATGCAAAGCAGCCAAACAGTACCATTCGCCAATTTTTTGTTCTTCAAATTTAAGTGAACAATGAGACCCATTGTTAATCCTTTATCGGAAATTATTTGTAACTTTCGACAAGTAGAACAATGAATGGAACAGGTAGAAGGTTGAAATCCTTGTATATATTGCTTCCATATAGTCTAAGAAACATGTACGCAAAGCATCCAAACAGTACCATTCGCCAATTTTTTGTCCTTCAAGTTTAAGTGAACAATGAGCCCCATTGTTAATCCTTTATCGGAAATTATTTCTAACTTTCGACAAGTAGAACAAGGAATCGAACAGGTAGACGGTAGAAATCTTTGTATATATTGCTTCTATATAGTCTAAGAAACATATATGCAAAGCATCCAAACAGTACCATTCGCCTATTTTTTGTTCATCAAGTTTAAGTGAACAATGAGCCCCATTGTTAATCCTTTATCGGAAATTGTTTGTAACTTTCGACAAGTAGAACATTGAATGGAACAGGTAGACGGTTGAAATCTTTGTATCTATTGCTTCTATATAGTATAAGAAACATATATGCAAAGCATCCAAACAGTACAATTCGCCAATTTTTTGTTCTTCAAGTTTAAGTGAACAATGAGCCCCAATGGTTAATCCGTTATCGGAAATTATTTGTAGCTTTCGACAAGTAGAACAATGAATGGAACAGGTAGACGGTTGAAATCTTTGTATATATTGCTTCTATATAATCTAAGAAACATATATGCAAAGCATCTAAACAGTAACAATCGCCAATTTTTTGATCTTCAAGTTTAAGTGAACAGCGAGCCCCATTGATAATCATGAAATGGAAATTATTTGTAACTTTCTACAAGTAGAACAATGAATAGTACAGGTAGACGGGTGAAATCTTTCTATATATTGCTTCTAAATAGTCTAAGAAACATCTATGCAAAGCATCCAAACAGTACAATTCGCCAATTTTTTGTTCTTCAAGTTTATGTGAACTACGAGCCCCATTGTTAATCCTTTAACGGAAATTAATTGTAACTTTCTACAAGTAGAACAATGATTGGAACACGTAGACGGTTGAAATCTTTGTATATATTGCTTCCATATAGTCTAAGAAACATATATGCAAAGCATCCAAACAGTACAATTCGCCAATTTTTTGTTCTTCAAGTTTAAGTGAACAATGAGCCCCAATGGTTAATCCATTATCGGAAATTATTTGTAGCTTTCGACAAGTAGAACAATGAATGGAACAGGTAGACGGTTGAAATCTTTGTATATATTGCTTATATATAATCTAAGAAACATATATGCAAAGCATCCAAACAGTACAATTCGCCAATTATTTCATCTTCAAGTTTAAGTGAACTACGAGCCCCATTGTTAACACTTTAACGGAAATCATTTGTAACTTGCGACAAGTAGAACAATGGTTGGAACAGGTAGAAGGTTGAAATCAATGTATATATTGCTTCTATATAGTCTAAGAAACATATGTGCAAAGCATCCAAACAGTACCATTCGCCAATTTTTTGTTCTTCAAGTTTAAGTGAACAATGAGTCCCATTGTTAATCCTTTATCGGAAATTATTTGTAACTTTCGACAAGTAGAACAATGAATGGAACTGGTAGAAGGTTGAAATCCTTGTATATATTGCTTCCATATAGTCTAAGAAACATGTACGCAAAGCATCCAAACAGTACAATTCGCCAATTTTTTGTTCTTCAAGTTTAAGTGAACAATGAGCCCCAATGGTTAGTCCTTTATCGGTAATTATTTGTATCTTTCGACAAGTAGAACAATGAATGGAACAGGTAGACGGTTGAAATCATTGTATATATTGCTTCCATATAGTTTAAGAAACATGTACGCAAATCATCCAAACAGTACCATTCGCCAATTTTTTGTTCTTCAAGTTTAAGTAAACTACGAACCCCATTGTTAATCCCTTAACGGAAATTATTTGTAACTTTCGACAAGTAGAACAGTGAATGGAACAGGTAGACGGTTGAAATCTTTGTATATATTGCTTCTATATAGTATCGGAAACATATATGCAAAGCATCCAAACAGTACAATTCGCCAATTATTTCATCTTCATGTTTAAGTGAACTACGAGCCCCATTGTTAATACTTTAACGGAAATTATTTGTAACTTCCGACAAGTAGAACAATGAATGGAACAGGTAGACGGTTGGAATCTTTGTATATATTGCTTCTATATAATCTAAGAAACATATATGCAAAGCATCTAAACAGTAACAATCGCCAATTTTTTGATCTTCAAGTTTAAGTGAACAGCGAGCCCCATTGATAATCATGAAATGGAAATTATTTGTAACTTTCTACAAGTAGAACAATGAATAGAACAGGTAGACGGGTGAAATCTTTCTGTATATTGCTTCCAAATAGTCTAAGAAACATATATGCAAAGCATCCAAACAGTACCATTCGCCAATTTTTTGTTCTTCAAGTTTAAGTGAACTACGAGCCCCATTGTTAATCCTTTAAAGGAAATTATTTGTAAATTTCGACAAGTAGAACAATGAATGGATCATGTAGACGGTTGAAATCATTGTATATATTGCTTTTATATAGTCTACGAAACATATATGCAAAGCATCCAAACAGTACAATTCGCCAATTATTTCATCTTCAAGTTTATGTGAACTACGAGCCCCATTGTTAACACTTTAACGGAAATCATTTGTAACTTGCGACAAGTAGAACAATGGTTGGAACAGGTAGAAGGTTGAAATCAATGTATATATTGCTTCTATATAGTCTAAGAAACATATGTGCAAAGCATCCAAACAGTACCATTCGCCAATTTTTTGTTCTTCAAGTTTAAGTGAACAATGAGTCCCATTGTTAATCCTTTATCGGAAATTATTTGTAACTTTCGACAAGTAGAACAATGAATGGAACTGGTAGAAGGTTGAAATCCTTGTATATATTGCTTCCATATAGTCTAAGAAACATGTACGCAAAGCATCCAAACAGTACCATTCGCCAATTTTTTGTCCTTCAAGTTTAAGTGAACAATGAGCCCCATTGTTAATCCTTTTTCGGAAATTATTTGTAACTTTCGGCAAGTGGAACAATGAACCGAACAGGTAGACGGTTGAAATCATTGTATATATTGCTTCTATATAATCTAAAAAACATATATGCAAAGCATCCAAACAGTACAATTCGCCAATTTTTTGTTCTTCAAGTTTAAGTGAACAATGAGCCCCAATGGTTAGTCCTTTATCGATAATTATTTGTATCTTTCGACAAGTAGAACAATGAATGGAACAGGTAGACGGTTGAAATCATTGTATATATTGCTTCCATATAGTTTAAGAAACATGTACGCAAATCATCCAAACAGTACCATTCGCCAATTTTTTGTTCTTCAAGTTTAAGTAAACTACGATCCCCATTGTTAATCCCTTAACGGAAATTATTTGTAACTTTCGACAAGTAGAACAGTGAATGGAACAGGTAGACGGTTGAAATCTTTGTATATATTGCTTCTATATAGTATCGGAAACATATATGCAAAGCATCCAAACAGTACAATTCGCCAATTATTTCATCTTCATGTTTAAGTGAACTACGAGCCCCATTGTTAATACTTTAACGGAAATTATTTGTAACTTCCGACAAGTAGAACAATGAATGGAACAGGTAGACGGTTGGAATCTTTGTATATATTGCTTCTATATAATCTAAGAAACATATATGCAAAGCATCTAAACAGTAACAATCGCCAATTTTTTGATCTTCAAGTTTAAGTGAACAGCGAGCCCCATTGATAATCATGAAATGGAAATTATTTGTAACTTTCTACAAGTAGAACAATGAATAGAACAGGTAGACGGGTGAAATCTTTCTGTATATTGCTTCCAAATAGTCTAAGAAACATATATGCAAAGCATCCAAACAGTACCATTCGCCAATTTTTTGTTCTTCAAGTTTAAGTGAACTACGAGCCCCATTGTTAATCCTTTAAAGGAAATTATTTGTAAATTTCGACAAGTAGAACAATGAATGGATCATGTAGACGGTTGAAATCATTGTATATATTGCTTCTATATAGTCCACGAAACATATATGCAAAGCATCCAAACAGTACAATTCGCCAATTTTTTGTTCTTCAAGTTTAAGTGAACAGCGAGCCCCATTGATAATCATGGAATAGAAATTATTTGTAACTTTCTACAAGTAGAACAATGAATAGTACAGGTAGACGGGTGAAATCTTTCTATATATTGCTTCTAAATAGTCTAAGAACACATCTATGCAAAGCATCCAAACAGTACAATTCGCCAATTTTTTGTTCTTCAAGTTTAAGTGAAAGATGACCCCCAATGGTTAATCCGTTATCGGAAATTATTTGTAGCTTTCGACAAGCAGAACAATGAATGGAACAGGTAGACGGTTGAAATCTTTGTATATATTGCTTCTATATAATCTAAGAAACATATATGCAGAGCATCCAAACAGTACAATTCGCCAATTATTTCATCTTCAAGTTTAAGTGAACTACGAGCCCCATTGTTAACACTTTAACGGAAATTATTTGTAACTTCCGACAAGTAGAACAATGAATGGAACAGGTAGACGGTTGGAATCTTTGTATATATTGCTTCTATATAATCTAAGAAACATATATGCAAAGCATCCAAACAGTACAATTCGCCAATTATTTCATCTTCAAGTTTAAGTGAACTACGAGCCCCATTGTTAACACTTTAACGGAAATCATTTGTAACTTGCGACAAGTAGAACAATGGTTGGAACAGGTAGAAGGTTGAAATCAATGTATATATTGCTTCTATATAGTCTAAGAAACATATGTGCAAAGCATCCAAACAGTACCATTCGCCAATTTTTTGTTCTTCAAGTTTAAGTGAACAATGAGTCCCATTGTTAATCCTTTATCGGAAATTATTTGTAACTTTCGACAAGTAGAACAATGAATGGAACTGGTAGAAGGTTGAAATCCTTGTATATATTGCTTCCATATAGTCTAAGAAACATGTACGCAAAGCATCCAAACAGTACAATTCGCCAATTTTTTGTTCTTCAAGTTTAAGTGAACAATGAGCCCCAATGGTTAGTCCTTTATCGGTAATTATTTGTATCTTTCGACAAGTAGAACAATGAATGGAACAGGTAGACGGTTGAAATCATTGTATATATTGCTTCCATATAGTTTAAGAAACATGTACGCAAATCATCCAAACAGTACCATTCGCCAATTTTTTGTTCTTCAAGTTTAAGTAAACTACGAACCCCATTGTTAATCCCTTAACGGAAATTATTTGTAACTTTCGACAAGTAGAACAGTGAATGGAACAGGTAGACGGTTGAAATCTTTGTATATATTGCTTCTATATAGTATCGGAAACATATATGCAAAGCATCCAAACAGTACAATTCGCCAATTATTTCATCTTCATGTTTAAGTGAACTACGAGCCCCATTGTTAATACTTTAACGGAAATTATTTGTAACTTCCGACAAGTAGAACAATGAATGGAACAGGTAGACGGTTGGAATCTTTGTATATATTGCTTCTATATAATCTAAGAAACATATATGCAAAGCATCTAAACAGTAACAATCGCCAATTTTTTGATCTTCAAGTTTAAGTGAACAGCGAGCCCCATTGATAATCATGAAATGGAAATTATTTGTAACTTTCTACAAGTAGAACAATGAATAGAACAGGTAGACGGGTGAAATCTTTCTGTATATTGCTTCCAAATAGTCTAAGAAACATATATGCAAAGCATCCAAACAGTACCATTCGCCAATTTTTTGTTCTTCAAGTTTAAGTGAACTACGAGCCCCATTGTTAATCCTTTAAAGGAAATTATTTGTAAATTTCGACAAGTAGAACAATGAATGGATCATGTAGACGGTTGAAATCATTGTATATATTGCTTCTATATAGTCTACGAAACATATATGCAAAGCATCCAAACAGTACAATTCGCCAATTATTTCATCTTCAAGTTTATGTGAACTACGAGCCCCATTGTTAACACTTTAACGGAAATCATTTGTAACTTGCGACAAGTAGAACAATGGTTGGAACAGGTAGAAGGTTGAAATCAATGTATATATTGCTTCTATATAGTCTAAGAAACATATGTGCAAAGCATCCAAACAGTACCATTCGCCAATTTTTTGTTCTTCAAGTTTAAGTGAACAATGAGTCCCATTGTTAATCCTTTATCGGAAATTATTTGTAACTTTCGACAAGTAGAACAATGAATGGAACTGGTAGAAGGTTGAAATCCTTGTATATATTGCTTCCATATAGTCTAAGAAACATGTACGCAAAGCATCCAAACAGTACCATTCGCCAATTTTTTGTCCTTCAAGTTTAAGTGAACAATGAGCCCCATTGTTAATCCTTTTTCGGAAATTATTTGTAACTTTCGGCAAGTGGAACAATGAACCGAACAGGTAGACGGTTGAAATCATTGTATATATTGCTTCTATATAATCTAAAAAACATATATGCAAAGCATCCAAACAGTACAATTCGCCAATTTTTTGTTCTTCAAGTTTAAGTGAACAATGAGCCCCAATGGTTAGTCCTTTATCGATAATTATTTGTATCTTTCGACAAGTAGAACAATGAATGGAACAGGTAGACGGTTGAAATCATTGTATATATTGCTTCCATATAGTTTAAGAAACATGTACGCAAATCATCCAAACAGTACCATTCGCCAATTTTTTGTTCTTCAAGTTTAAGTAAACTACGATCCCCATTGTTAATCCCTTAACGGAAATTATTTGTAACTTTCGACAAGTAGAACAGTGAATGGAACAGGTAGACGGTTGAAATCTTTGTATATATTGCTTCTATATAGTATCGGAAACATATATGCAAAGCATCCAAACAGTACAATTCGCCAATTATTTCATCTTCATGTTTAAGTGAACTACGAGCCCCATTGTTAATACTTTAACGGAAATTATTTGTAACTTCCGACAAGTAGAACAATGAATGGAACAGGTAGACGGTTGGAATCTTTGTATATATTGCTTCTATATAATCTAAGAAACATATATGCAAAGCATCTAAACAGTAACAATCGCCAATTTTTTGATCTTCAAGTTTAAGTGAACAGCGAGCCCCATTGATAATCATGAAATGGAAATTATTTGTAACTTTCTACAAGTAGAACAATGAATAGAACAGGTAGACGGGTGAAATCTTTCTGTATATTGCTTCCAAATAGTCTAAGAAACATATATGCAAAGCATCCAAACAGTACCATTCGCCAATTTTTTGTTCTTCAAGTTTAAGTGAACTACGAGCCCCATTGTTAATCCTTTAAAGGAAATTATTTGTAAATTTCTACAAGTAGAACAATGAATGGATCATGTAGACGGTTGAAATCATTGTATATATTGCTTCTATATAGTCCACGAAACATATATGCAAAGCATCCAAACAGTACAATTCGCCAATTTTTTGTTCTTCAAGTTTAAGTGAACAGCGAGCCCCATTGATAATCATGGAATAGAAATTATTTGTAACTTTCTACAAGTAGAACAATGAATAGTACAGGTAGACGGGTGAAATCTTTCTATATATTGCTTCTAAATAGTCTAAGAACACATCTATGCAAAGCATCCAAACAGTACAATTCGCCAATTTTTTGTTCTTCAAGTTTAAGTGAACAATGACCCCCAATGGTTAATCCGTTATCGGAAATTATTTGTAGCTTTCGACAAGCAGAACAATGAATGGAACAGGTAGACGGTTGAAATCTTTGTATATATTGCTTCTATATAATCTAAGAAACATATATGCAGAGCATCCAAACAGTACAATTCGCCAATTATTTCATCTTCAAGTTTAAGTGAACTACGAGCCCCATTGTTAACACTTTAACGGAAATTATTTGTAACTTGCGACAAGTAGAACAATGAGTGGAACAGGTAGACGGTTGAAATCAATGTATATATTGCTTCTATATAGTCTAAGAAACATATATGCAAAGCATCCAAACAGTACAATTCGCCAATTTTTTGTTCTTCAAGTTTAAGTGAACTACGAGCCCCATTGTTAATCCTTTAATGGAAATTAATTGTAACTTTCTACAAGTAGAACAATGATTGGAACACGTAGACGGTTGAAATCTTTGTATATGTTGCTTCTATATAGTCTAAGAAACATATATGCAAAGCATCCAAACAGTACCATACGCCACTTTTTTGTTCTTCAAGTTTAAGTGAACAACGAGCCCCATTGTTAATCCTTTAAAGGAAATTATTTGTAAATTTCGACAAGTAGAACAGTGAATGGAACAGGTAGACGATTGAAATCTTTGTATATATTGCTTCTATATAGTATAAGAAACATATATGCAAAGCATCCAAACAGTACAATTCGCCAATTTTTTGTTCTTCAAGTTTAAGTGAACAATGAGCCCCATTGTTAATCCTTTATCGGAAATTATTTGTAACTTTCGACAAGTAGACCAATGAATGGAACAGGTAGACGGTTGAAATCCTTGTATATATTGCTTCCATATTGTCTAAGAAACATGTACGCAAAGCATCCAAACAGTACCATGCGCCAATTTTTTGTTCTTCAAGTGTAAGTGAACAATGAGCCCTAATGGTTAATGCTTTATCGGAAATTATTTGTAATTTTCGACAAGTAGAGCAATGAATGGAACTGGTAGACGGTTGAAATCTTTGTATATATTGCTTCTATATAATCTAAGAAACATATATGCAAAGCATCTAAACAGTAACAATCGCCAATTTTTTGATCTTCAAGTTTAAGTGAACAGCGAGCCCCATTGATAATCATGGAATAGAAATTATTTGTAACTTTCTACAAGTAGAACAATGAATAGTACAGGTAGACGGGTGAAATCTTTCTACATATTGCTTCTAAATAGTCTAAGAACACATCTATGCAAAGCATCCAAACAGTACAATTCGTCAATTTTTTGTTCTTCAAGTTTAAGTGAACTACGAGCCCCATTGTTAATCCTTTAAAGGAAATTATTTGTAAATTTCGACAAGTAGAACAATGAATGGATCATGTAGACGGTTGAAAAAATTGTATATATTGCTTCTATATAGTCTAAGAAACATATATGCAAAGCATCCAAACAGTACAATTCGCCAATTTTTTGTTCTTCAAGTTTAAGTGAACAATGAGCCCCAATGGTTAATCCATTATCGGAAATTATTTGTAGCTTTCGACAAGTAGAACAATGAATGGAACAGGTAGACGGTTGAAATCTTTGTATATATTGCTTATATATAATCTAAGAAACATATATGCAAAGCATCCAAACAGTACAATTCGCCAATTATTTCATCTTCAAGTTTAAGTGAACTACGAGCCCCATTGTTAACACTTTAACGGAAATCATTTGTAACTTGCGACAAGTAGAACAATGGTTGGAACAGGTAGAAGGTTGAAATCAATGTATATATTGCTTCTATATAGTCTAAGAAACATATGTGCAAAGCATCCAAACAGTACCATTCGCCAACTTTTTGTTCTTCAAGTTTAAGTGAACAATGAGTCCCATTGTTAATCCTTTATCGGAAATTATTTGTAACTTTCGACAAGTAGAACAATGAATGGAACTGGTAGAAGGTTGAAATCCTTGTATATATTGCTTCCATATAGTCTAAGAAACATGTACGCAAAGCATCCAAACAGTACCATTCGCCAATTTTTTGTCCTTCAAGTTTAAGTGAACAATGAGCCCCATTGTTAATCCTTTATCGGAAATTATTTGTAACTTTCGGCAAGTGGAACAATGAACCGAACAGGTAGACGGTTAAAATCATTGTATATATTGCTTCTATATAATCTAAAAAACATATATGCAAAGCATCCAAACAGTACAATTCGCCAATTTTTTGTTCTTCAAGTTTAAGTGAACAATGAGCCCCAATGGTTAGTCCTTTATCGGTAATTATTTGTATCTTTCGACAAGTAGAACAATGAATGGAACAGGTAGACGGTTGAAATCATTGTATATATTGCTTCCATATAGTTTAAGAAACATGTACGCAAATCATCCAAACAGTACCATTCGCCAATTTTTTGTTCTTCAAGTTTAAGTAAACTACGAACCCCATTGTTAATCCGTTAACGGAAATTATTTGTAACTTTCGACAAGTAGAACAGTGAATGGAACAGGTAGACGGTTGAAATCTTTGTATATATTGCTTCTATATAGTATCGGAAACATATATGCAAAGCATCCAAACAGTACAATTCGCCAATTATTTCATCTTCATGTTTAAGTGAACTACGAGCCCCATTGTTAATACTTTAACGGAAATTATTTGTAACTTCCGACAAGTAGAACAATGAATGGAACAGGTAGACGGTTATAATCTTTGTATATATTGCTTCTATATAATCTAAGAAACATATATGCAAAGCATCTAAACAGTAACAATCGCCAATTTTTTGATCTTCAAGTTTAAGTGAACAGCGAGCCCCATTGATAATCATGAAATGGAAATTATTTGTAACTTTCTACAAGTAGAACAATGAATAGAACAGGTAGACGGGTGAAATCTTTCTGTATATTGCTTCCAAATAGTCTAAGAAACATATATGCAAAGCATCCAAACAGTACCATTCGCCAATTTTTTGTTCTTCAAGTTTAAGTGAACTACGAGCCCCATTGTTAATCCTTTAAAGGAAATTATTTGTAAATTTCGACAAGTAGAACAATGAATGGATCATGTAGACGGTTGAAATCATTGTATATATTGCTTCTATATAGTCCACGAAACATATATGCAAAGCATCCAAACAGTACAATTCGCCAATTTTTTGTTCTTCAAGTTTAAGTGAACAGCGAGCCCCATTGATAATCATGGAATAGAAATTATTTGTAACTTTCTACAAGTAGAACAATGAATAGTACAGGTAGACGGGTGAAATCTTTCTATATATTGCTTCTAAATAGTCTAAGAACACATCTATGCAAAGCATCCAAACAGTACAATTCGCCAATTTTTTGTTCTTCAAGTTTAAGTGAACAATGACCCCCAATGGTTAATCCGTTATCGGAAATTATTTGTAGCTTTCGACAAGCAGAACAATGAATGGAACAGGTAGACGGTTGAAATCTTTGTATATATTGCTTCTATATAATCTAAGAAACATATATGCAGAGCATCCAAACAGTACAATTCGCCAATTATTTCATCTTCAAGTTTAAGTGAACTACGAGCCCCATTGTTAACACTTTAACGGAAATTATTTGTAACTTGCGACAAGTAGAACAATGAGTGGAACAGGTAGACGGTTGAAATCAATGTATATATTGCTTCTATATAGTCTAAGAAACATATATGCAAAGCATCCAAACAGTACAATTCGCCAATTTTTTGTTCTTCAAGTTTAAGTGAACTACGAGCCCCATTGTTAATCCTTTAATGGAAATTAATTGTAACTTTCTACAAGTAGAACAATGATTGGAACACGTAGACGGTTGAAATCTTTGTATATGTTGCTTCTATATAGTCTAAGAAACATATATGCAAAGCATCCAAACAGTACCATACGCCACTTTTTTGTTCTTCAAGTTTAAGTGAACAACGAGCCCCATTGTTAATCCTTTAAAGGAAATTATTTGTAAATTTCGACAAGTAGAACAGTGAATGGAACAGGTAGACGATTGAAATCTTTGTATATATTGCTTCTATATAGTATAAGAAACATATATGCAAAGCATCCAAACAGTACAATTCGCCAATTTTTTGTTCTTCAAGTTTAAGTGAACAATGAGCCCCATTGTTAATCCTTTATCGGAAATTATTTGTAACTTTCGACAAGTAGACCAATGAATGGAACAGGTAGACGGTTGAAATCCTTGTATATATTGCTTCCATATTGTCTAAGAAACATGTACGCAAAGCATCCAAACAGTACCATGCGCCAATTTTTTGTTCTTCAAGTGTAAGTGAACAATGAGCCCTAATGGTTAATGCTTTATCGGAAATTATTTGTAATTTTCGACAAGTAGAGCAATGAATGGAACTGGTAGACGGTTGAAATCTTTGTATATATTGCTTCTATATAATCTAAGAAACATATATGCAAAGCATCTAAACAGTAACAATCGCCAATTTTTTGATCTTCAAGTTTAAGTGAACAGCGAGCCCCATTGATAATCATGGAATAGAAATTATTTGTAACTTTCTACAAGTAGAACAATGAATAGTACAGGTAGACGGGTGAAATCTTTCTACATATTGCTTCTAAATAGTCTAAGAACACATCTATGCAAAGCATCCAAACAGTACAATTCGTCAATTTTTTGTTCTTCAAGTTTAAGTGAACTACGAGCCCCATTGTTAATCCTTTAAAGGAAATTATTTGTAAATTTCGACAAGTAGAACAATGAATGGATCATGTAGACGGTTGAAAAAATTGTATATATTGCTTCTATATAGTCTAAGAAACATATATGCAAAGCATCCAAACAGTACCATTCGCCAATTTTTTGTTCTTCAAGTTTAAGTGAACTACGAGCCCCATTGTTAATCCTTTAAAGGAAATTATTTGTAAATTTCGACAAGTAGAACAATGAATGGAACAGGTAGACGGTTGAAATCTTTGTATATATTGCTTCTATATAGTCTAAGAAACATATATGCAAAGCGTCCAAACAGTACAATTCGCCAATTATTTGATCTTCAAGTTTAAGTGAACTACGAGCCCCATTGTTAATCCTTTAACGGAAATTAATTGTAACTTTCTACAAGTAGAACAGTGATTGGAACACGTAGACGGTTGAAATCTTTGTATATATTGCTTCTATATAGTCTAAGAAACATATATGCAAAGCATCCAAACAGTACAATTCGCCAATTTCTTGTTCTTCAAGTTTAAGTAAACTACGATCCCCATTGTTAATCCTTTAAAGGTAATTATTTGTAATTTTCGACAAGTAGAACAATGAATGGAACAGGTAGACGGTTGAAATCTTTTTATATATTGCTTCTATAAAGTCTAAGAAACATATATGCAAATCATCCAAACAGTACAATTCGCCAATTATTTGATCTTCAAGTTTAAGTGAACTACGAGCCCCATTGTTAATACTTTAACGGAAATTATTTGTAACTTGCGACAAGTAGAACAATGAATGGAACAGGTAGCCGGTTGAAATCAATGTATATATTGTTTCTATATAGTCTAAGAAACATATATGCAAAGCATCCAAACAGTACCATTCGCCAATTTTTTGTTCTTCAAGTTTAAGTGAACTACGAGCCCTATTGTTAATCCTTTAAAGGAAATTATTTGTAAATTTCGACAAGTAGAACAATGAATGGATCATGTAGACGGTTGAAAAAATTGTATATATTGCTTCTATATAGTCTAAGAAACATATATGCAAAGCATCCAAACAGTACCATTCGCCAATTTTTTGTTCTTCAAGTTTAAGTGAACTACGAGCCCCATTGTTAATCCTTTAAAGGAAATTATTTGTAAATTTCGACAAGTAGAACAATGAATGGAACAGGTAGACGGTTGAAATCTTTGTATATATTGCTTCTATATAGTCTAAGAAACATATATGCAAAGCATCCAAACAGTACCATTCGCCAATTTTTTGTTCTTCAAGTTTAAGTGAACTACGAGCCCCATTGTTAATCCTTTAACGGTAATTATTTGTAACTTGCGAGAAGTAGAACAATGAATAGTACAGGTAGACAGGTGAAATCTTTCTATATATTGCTTCTAAATAGTCTAAGAAACACATATGCAAAGCATCCAAACAGCACAATTCGCCAATTTTTTGTTCTACAAGTTTAAGTGAACTACGATCCCCATTGTTAATCCTTTAAAGGAAATTATTTGTAAATTTCGACAAGTAGAACAATGAATGGATCAGGTAGACGGTTGAAATCATTGTATATATTGCTTCTATATAACCTACGAAACATATATACAAAGCATCCAAACAGTACAATTCGCCAATTTATTGTTCTTCAAGTTTAAGTGAACAACGAGCCCCATTGTTAATCCTTTAAAGGAAATTATATGTAACTTTCGACAAGTAGAACAATGAATGGAACAGGTAGACGGTTGAAATCTTTGTATATATTGCTTCTATATAGTCTAAGAAACATATATGCAAAGCATCCAAACAGTACAATTCGCCAATTTCTTGTTCTTCAAGTTTAAGTAAACTACGATCCCCATTGTTAATCTCTTAACGGAAATTATTTGTAACTTTCGACAAGTAGTACAATGAATGGAACAGGTAGACGGTTGGAATCTTTGTATATATTGAATCTATATAGTCTAAGAAACATATATGCAAAGCGTCCAAACAGTACAATTCGCCAATTATTTGTTCTTCAAGTTTAAGTGAACTACGAGCCCCATTGTTAATCCTTTAACGGAAATTAATTGTAACTTTCTACAAGTAGAACAGTGATTGCAACACGTAGACGGTTGAAATCCTTGTATATATTGCTTCTATATAGTCTAAGAAACATATATGCAAAGCATCCAAACAGTACCATTCGCCAATTTTTTGTTCTTCAAGTTTAAGTGAACAATGAGCCCCATTGTTAATCCTTTATCGGAAATTATTTGTAACTTTCGACAAGTAGAACAATGAATGGAACAGGTAGACGGTTGAAATCTTTGTATATGTTGCTTCTATATAGTCTAAGAAACATATATGCAAAGCATCCAAACAGTACAATTCGCCAATTTCTTGTTCTTCAAGTTTAAGTAAACTACGATCCCCATTGTTAATCCCTTAAGGGAAATGATTTGTAACTTTCGACAAGTAGTACAATGAATGGAAAAGGTAGACGGTTGGAATCTTTGTATATATTGCTTCTATATAGTCTAAGAAACATATATGCAAAGCGTCCAAACAGTACAATTCGCCAATTATTTGATTTTCAAGTTTAAGTGAACTACGAGACCCATTGTTAATCCTTTAACGGAAATTAATTGTAACTTTCTACAAGTAGAACAGTGATTGGAACACGTAGACAGTTGAAATCTTTGTATATATTGCTTCTATATAGTCTAAGAAACATATATGCAAAGCATCCAAACAGTACCATTCGCCAATTTTTTGTTCATCAAGTTTAAGTGAACAATGAGCCCCATTGTTAATCCTTTATCGGAAATTGTTTGTAACTTTCGACAAGTAGAACATTGAATGGAACAGGTAGACGGTTGAAATCTTTGTATCTATTGCTTCTATATAGTATAAGAAACATATATGCAAAGCATCCAAACAGTACCATTCGCCAATTTTTTGTTCTTCAAGTTTAAGTGAACTACGAGCCCCATATTTAATCCATTAAAGGAAATTATTTGTAACTTTCGACAAGTAGAACAATGAATGGAACAGGTAGACTGTTGAAATCATTGTATATATTGCTTCTATATAGTCTAAGAAACATATATGCAAAGCATCCAAACAGTACAATTCGCCAATTTTTTGTTCTTCAAGTTTAAGTAAACTACGATCCCCATTGTTAATCCCTTAACGGAAATTATTTGTAACTTTCGACAAGTAGAACAGTGAATGGAACAGGTAGACGTTTGAAATCTTTGTATATATTGCTTCTATATAGTATCGGAAACATATATGCAAAGCATCCAAACAGTACAATTCGCCAATTTTTTGTTCTTCAAGTTTAAGTAAACTACGATCCCCATTGTTAATCCCTTAACGGAAATTATTTGTAACTTTCGACAAGAAGAACAGTGAATGGAACAGGTAGACGGTTGAAATCTTTGTATATATTGCTTCTATATAGTATCGGAAACATATATGCAAAGCATCCAAACAGTACAATTCGCCAATTTTTTGTTCTTCAAGTTTAAGTGAACAATGAGCCCCAATGGTTAATCCGTTATCGGAAATTATTTGTAGCTTTCGACAAGTAGAACAATGAATGGAACAGGTAGACGGTTGAAATCTTTGTATATATTGCTTCTATATAATCTAAGAAACATATATGCAAAGCATCTAAACAGTAACAATCGCCAATTTCTTGATCTTCAAGTTTAAGTGAACAGCGAGCCCCATTGATAATCATGAAATGGAAATTATTTGTAACATTCTACAAGTAGAACAATGAATAGTACAGGTAGACGGGTGAAATCTTTCTATATATTGCTTCTAAATAGTCTAAGAAACATCTATGCAAAGCATCCAAACAGTACAATTCGCCAATTTTTTGTTCTTCAAGTTTATGTGAACTACGAGCCCCATTGTTAATCCTTTAACGGAAATTAATTGTAACTTTCTACAAGTAGAACAATGATTGGAACACGTAGACGGTTGAAATCTTTGTATATATTGCTTCCATATAGTTTAAGAAACATATATGCAAAGCAGCCAAACAGTACCATTCGCCAATTTTTTGTTCTTCAAATTTAAGTGAACAATGAGACCCATTGTTAATCCTTTATCGGAAATTATTTGTAACTTTCGACAAGTAGATCAATGAATGGAACAGGTAGACGGTTGAAATCTTTGTATATATTGCTTCTATATAGTCTAAGAAACATATATGCAAAGCATCCAAACAGTACAATTCGCCAATTTTTTGTTCTTCAAGTTTAAGTGAACAATGAGCCCCAATGGTTAATCCGTTATCGGAAATTATTTGTAGCTTTCGACAAGTAGAACAATGAATGGAACAGGTAGACGGTTGAAATCTTTGTATATATTGCTTATATATAATCTAAGAAACATATATGCAAAGCATCCAAACAGTACAATTCGCCAATTATTTCATCTTCAAGTTTAAGTGAACTACGAGCCCCATTGTTAACACTTTAACGGAAATTATTTGTAACTTGCGACAAATAGAACAATGGTTGGAACAGGTAGAAGGTTGAAATCAATGTATATATTGCTTCTATATAGTCTAAGAAACATATGTGCAAAGCATCCAAACAGTACCATTCGCCAATTTTTTGTTCTTCAAGTTTAAGTGAACAATGAGTCCCATTGTTAATCCTTTATCGGAAATTATTTGTAACTTTCGACAAGTAGAACAATGAATGGAACTGGTAGAAGGTTGAAATCCTTGTATATATTGCTTCCATATAGTCTAAGAAACATGTACGCAAAGCATCCAAACAGTACCATTCGCCAATTTTCTGTCCTTCAAGTTTAAGTGAACAATGAGCCCCATTGTTAATCCTTTATCGGAAATTATTTGTAACTTTCGGCAAGTGGAACAATGAGCCGAACAGGTAGACGGTTGAAATCATTGTATATATTGCTTCTATATAATCTAAAAAACATATATGCAAAGCATCCAAACAGTACAATTCGCCAATTTTTTGTTCTTCAAGTTTAAGTGAACAATGAGCCCCAATGGTTAATCTTTTATCGGTAATTATTTGTAATTTTCGACAAGTAGAACAATGAATGGAACAGGTAGACGGTTGAAATCTTTGTATATATTGCTTCTATATAGTCTAAGAAACATATATGCAAAGCATCCAAACAGTACCATTCGCCAATTTTTTGTTCATCAAGTTTAAGTGAACAATGAGCCCCATTGTTAATCCTTTATCGGAAATTGTTTGTAACTTTCGACAAGTAGAACATTGAATGGAACAGGTAGACGGTTGAAATCTTTGTATCTATTGCTTCTATATAGTATAAGAAACATATATGCAAAGCATCCAAACAGTACCATTCGCCAATTTTTTGTTCTTCAAGTTTAAGTGAACTACGAGCCCCATATTTAATCCATTAAAGGAAATTATTTGTAACTTTCGACAAGTAGAACAATGAATGGAACAGGTAGACTGTTGAAATCATTGTATATATTGCTTCTATATAGTCTAAGAAACATATATGCAAAGCATCCAAACAGTACAATTCGCCAATTTTTTGTTCTTCAAGTTTAAGTAAACTACGATCCCCATTGTTAATCCCTTAACGGAAATTATTTGTAACTTTCGACAAGTAGAACAGTGAATGGAACAGGTAGACGTTTGAAATCTTTGTATATATTGCTTCTATATAGTATCGGAAACATATATGCAAAGCATCCAAACAGTACAATTCGCCAATTTTTTGTTCTTCAAGTTTAAGTAAACTACGATCCCCATTGTTAATCCCTTAACGGAAATTATTTGTAACTTTCGACAAGAAGAACAGTGAATGGAACAGGTAGACGGTTGAAATCTTTGTATATATTGCTTCTATATAGTATCGGAAACATATATGCAAAGCATCCAAACAGTACAATTCGCCAATTTTTTGTTCTTCAAGTTTAAGTGAACAATGAGCCCCAATGGTTAATCCGTTATCGGAAATTATTTGTAGCTTTCGACAAGTAGAACAATGAATGGAACAGGTAGACGGTTGAAATCTTTGTATATATTGCTTCTATATAATCTAAGAAACATATATGCAAAGCATCTAAACAGTAACAATCGCCAATTTTTTGATCTTCAAGTTTAAGTGAACAGCGAGCCCCATTGATAATCATGAAATGGAAATTATTTGTAACATTCTACAAGTAGAACAATGAATAGTACAGGTAGACGGGTGAAATCTTTCTATATATTGCTTCTAAATAGTCTAAGAAACATCTATGCAAAGCATCCAAACAGTACAATTCGCCAATTTTTTGTTCTTCAAGTTTATGTGAACTACGAGCCCCATTGTTAATCCTTTAACGGAAATTAATTGTAACTTTCTACAAGTAGAACAATGATTGGAACACGTAGACGGTTGAAATCTTTGTATATATTGCTTCCATATAGTCTAAGAAACATATATGCAAAGCAGCCAAACAGTACCATTCGCCAATTTTTTGTTCTTCAAATTTAAGTGAACAATGAGACCCATTGTTAATCCTTTATCGGAAATTATTTGTAACTTTCGACAAGTAGATCAATGAATGGAACAGGTAGACGGTTGAAATCTTTGTATATATTGCTTCTATATAGTCTAAGAAACATATATGCAAAGCATCCAAACAGTACAATTCGCCAATTTTTTGTTCTTCAAGTTTAAGTGAACAATGAGCCCCAATGGTTAATCCGTTATCGGAAATTATTTGTAGCTTTCGACAAGTAGAACAATGAATGGAACAGGTAGACGGTTGAAATCTTTGTATATATTGCTTATATATAATCTAAGAAACATATATGCAAAGCATCCAAACAGTACAATTCGCCAATTATTTCATCTTCAAGTTTAAGTGAACTACGAGCCCCATTGTTAACACTTTAACGGAAATTATTTGTAACTTGCGACAAATAGAACAATGGTTGGAACAGGTAGAAGGTTGAAATCAATGTATATATTGCTTCTATATAGTCTAAGAAACATATGTGCAAAGCATCCAAACAGTACCATTCGCCAATTTTTTGTTCTTCAAGTTTAAGTGAACAATGAGTCCCATTGTTAATCCTTTATCGGAAATTATTTGTAACTTTCGACAAGTAGAACAATGAATGGAACTGGTAGAAGGTTGAAATCCTTGTATATATTGCTTCCATATAGTCTAAGAAACATGTACGCAAAGCATCCAAACAGTACCATTCGCCAATTTTCTGTCCTTCAAGTTTAAGTGAACAATGAGCCCCATTGTTAATCCTTTATCGGAAATTATTTGTAACTTTCGGCAAGTGGAACAATGAGCCGAACAGGTAGACGGTTGAAATCATTGTATATATTGCTTCTATATAATCTAAAAAACATATATGCAAAGCATCCAAACAGTACAATTCGCCAATTTTTTGTTCTTCAAGTTTAAGTGAACAATGAGCCCCAATGGTTAATCTTTTATCGGTAATTATTTGTAATTTTCGACAAGTAGAACAATGAATGGAACAGGTAGACGGTTGAAATCTTTGTATATATTGCTTATATATAGTCTAAGAAACATATATGCAAAGCATCCAAACAGTACCATTCGCCAATTTTTTGTTCTTCAAGTTTAAGTGAACTACGAGCCCCATTGTTAATCCTTTAACGGAAATTATTTGTAACTTGCGAGAAGTTGAACAATGAATAGTACAGGTAGACAGGTGAAATCTTTCTATATATTGCTTCTAAATAGTCTAAGAAACACATATGCAAAGCATCCAAACAGCACAATTCGCCAATTTTTTGTTCTACAAGTTTAAGTGAACTACGATCCCCATTGTTAATCCTTTAAAGGAAATTATTTGTAAATTTCGACAAGTAGAACAATGAATGGATCAGGTAGACGGTTGAAATCATTGTATATATTGCTTCTATATAACCTACGAAACATATATACAAAGCATCCAAACAGTACAATTCGCCAATTTATTGTTCTTCAAGTTTAAGTGAACAACGAGCCCCATTGTTAATCCTTTAAAGGAAATTATTTGTAACTTTCGACAAGTAGAACAATGAATGGAACAGGTAGACGGTTGAAATCTTTGTATATATTGCTTCTATATAGTCTAAGAAACATATATGCAAAGCATCCAAACAGTACAATTCGCCAATTTCTTGTTCTTCAAGTTTAAGTAAACTACGATCCCCATTGTTAATCCCTTAACGGAAATTATTTGCAACTTTCGACAAGTAGTACAATGAGTGGAACAGGTAGACGGTTGGAATCTTTGTATATATTGCTTCTATATAGTCTAAGAAACATATATGCAAAGCGTCCAAACAGTACAATTCGCCAATTATTTGATCTTCAAGTTTAAGTGAACTACGAGCCCCATTGTTAATCCTTTAACGGAAATTAATTGTAACTTTCTACAAGCAGAACAGTGATTGGAACACGTAGACGGTTGAAATCTTTGTATATATTGCTTCTATATAGTCTAAGAAACATATATGCAAAGCATCCAAACAGTACCATTCGCCAATTTTTTGTTCTTCAAGTTTAAGTGAACAATGAGCCCCATTGTTAATCCTTTATCGGAAATTATTTGTAACTTTCGACAAGTAGAACAATGAATGGAACAGGTAGACGGTTGGAATCTTTGTATATATTGCTTCTATATAGTCTACGAAACATATATGCAAAGCGTCCAAACAGTACAATTCGCCAATTATTTGATCTTCAAGTTTAAGTGAACTACGAGCCCCATTGTTAATCCTTTAACGGAAATTAATTGTAACTTTCTACAAGTAGAACAGTGATTGGAACACGTAGACAGTTGAAATCTTTGTATATATTGCTTCTATATAGTCTAAGAAACATATATGCAAAGCATCCAAACAGTACCATTCGCCAATTTTTTGTTCATCAAGTTTAAGTGAACAATGAGCCCCATTGTTAATCCTTTATCGGAAATTGTTTGTAACTTTCGACAAGTAGAACATTGAATGGAACAGGTAGACGGTTGAAATCTTTGTATCTATTGCTTCTATATAGTATAAGAAACATATATGCAAAGCATCCAAACAGTACCATTCGCCAATTTTTTGTTCTTCAAGTTTAAGTGAACTACGAGCCCCATTTTTAATCCATTAAAGGAAATTATTTGTAACTTTCGACAAGTAGAACAATGAATGGAACAGGTTGACTGTTGAAATCATTGTATATATTGCTTCTATATAGTCTAAGAAACATATATGCAAAGCATCCAAACAGTACAATTCGCCAATTTTTTGTTCTTCAAGTTTAAGTAAACTACGATCCCCATTGTTAATCCCTTAACGGAAATTATTTGTAACTTTCGACAAGTAGAACAGTGAATGGAACAGGTAGACGTTTGAAATCTTTGTATATATTGCTTCTATATAGTATCGGAAACATATATGCAAAGCATCCAAACAGTACAATTCGCCAATTTCTTGTTCTTCAAGTTTAAGTGAACAATGAGCCCCATTGTTAATCCTTTATCGGAAATTATTTGTAACTTTCGACAAGTAGAACAATGAATGGAACAGGTAGAAGGTTGAAATCCTTGTATATATTGCTTCCATATAGTCTAAGAAACATGTACGCAAAGCATCCAAACAGTACCATTCGCCAATTTTTTGTCCTTCAAGTTTAAGTGAACAATGAGCCCCATTGTTAATCCTTTATCGGAAATTATTTCTAACTTTCGACAAGTAGAACAAGGAATCGAACAGGTAGACGGTAGAAATCTTTGTATATATTGCTTCTATATAGTCTAAGAAACATATATGCAAAGCATCCAAACAGTACCATTCGCCTATTTTTTGTTCATCAAGTTTAAGTGAACAATGAGCCCCATTGTTAATCCTTTATCGGAAATTGTTTGTAACTTTCGACAAGTAGAACATTGAATGGAACAGGTAGACGGTTGAAATCTTTGTATCTATTGCTTCTATATAGTATAAGAAACATATATGCAAAGCATCCAAACAGTACCATTCGCCAATTTTTTGTTCTTCAAGTTTAAGTGAACTACGAGCCCCATTTTTAATCCATTAAAGGAAATTATTTGTAACTTTCGACAAGTAGAACAATGAATGGAACAGGTAGACTGTTGAAATCATTGTATATATTGCTTCTATATAGTCTAAGAAACATATATGCAAAGCATCCAAACAGTACAATTCGCCAATTTTTTGTTCTTCAAGTTTAAGTAAACTACGATCCCCATTGTTAATCCCTTAACGGAAATTATTTGTAACTTTCGACAAGTAGAACAGTGAATGGAACAGGTAGACGTTTGAAATCTTTGTATATATTGCTTCTATATAGTATCGGAAATATATATGCAAAGCATCCAAACAGTACAATTCGCCAATTTTTTGTTCTTCAAGTTTAAGTAAACTACGATCCCCATTGTTAATCCCTTAACGGAAATTATTTGTAACTTTCGACAAGAAGAACAGTGAATGGAACAGGTAGACGGTTGAAATCTTTGTATATATTGCTTCTATATAATCTAAGAAACATATATGCAAAGCATCTAAACAGTAACAATCGCCAATTTTTTGATCTTCAAGTTTAAGTGAACAGCGAGCCCCATTGATAATCATGAAATGGAAATTATTTGTAACTTTCTACAAGTAGAACAATGAATAGTACAGGTAGACGGGTGAAATCTTTCTATATATTGCTTCTAAATAGTCTAAGAAACATCTATGCAAAGCATCCAAACAGTACAATTCGCCAATTTTTTGTTCTTCAAGTTTATGTGAACTACGAGCCCCATTGTTAATCCTTTAACGGAAATTAATTGTAACTTTCTACAAGTAGAACAATGATTGGAACACGTAGACGGTTGAAATCTTTGTATATATTGCTTCCATATAGTCTAAGAAACATATATGCAAAGCAGCCAAACAGTACCATTCGCCAATTTTTTGTTCTTCAAATTTAAGTGAACAATGAGACCCATTGTTAATCCTTTATCGGAAATTATTTGTAACTTTCGACAAGTAGATCAATGAATGGAACAGGTAGACGGTTGAAATCTTTGTATATATTGCTTCTATATAGTCTAAGAAACATATATGCAAAGCATCCAAACAGTACAATTCGCCAATTTTTTGTTCTTCAAGTTTAAGTGAACAATGAGCCCCAATGGTTAATCCATTATCGGAAATTATTTGTAGCTTTCGACAAGTAGAACAATGAATGGAACAGGTAGACGGTTGAAATCTTTGTATATATTGCTTATATATAATCTAAGAAACATATATGCAAAGCATCCAAACAGTACAATTCGCCAATTATTTCATCTTCAAGTTTAAGTGAACTACGAGCCCCATTGTTAACACTTTAACGGAAATCATTTGTAACTTGCGACAAGTAGAACAATGGTTGGAACAGGTAGAAGGTTGAAATCAATGTATATATTGCTTCTATATAGTCTAAGAAACATATGTGCAAAGCATCCAAACAGTACCATTCGCCAATTTTTTGTTCTTCAAGTTTAAGTGAACAATGAGTCCCATTGTTAATCCTTTATCGGAAATTATTTGTAACTTTCGACAAGTAGAACAATGAATGGAACTGGTAGAAGGTTGAAATCCTTGTATATATTGCTTCCATATAGTCTAAGAAACATGTACGCAAAGCATCCAAACAGTACCATTCGCCAATTTTTTGTCCTTCAAGTTTAAGTGAACAATGAGCCCCATTGTTAATCCTTTATCGGAAATTATTTGTAACTTTCGGCAAGTGGAACAATGAACCGAACAGGTAGACGGTTGAAATCATTGTATATATTGCTTCTATATAATCTAAAAAACATATATGCAAAGCATCCAAACAGTACAATTCGCCAATTTTTTGTTCTTCAAGTTTAAGTGAACAATGAGCCCCAATGGTTAGTCCTTTATCGGTAATTATTTGTATCTTTCGACAAGTAGAACAATGAATGGAACAGGTAGACGGTTGAAATCATTGTATATATTGCTTCCATATAGTTTATGAAACATGTACGCAAATCATCCAAACAGTACCATTCGCCAATTTTTTGTTCTTCAAGTTTAAGTAAACTACGATCCCCATTGTTAATCCCTTAACGGAAATTATTTGTAACTTTCGACAAGTAGAACAGTGAATGGAACAGGTAGACGGTTGAAATCTTTGTATATATTGCTTCTATATAGTATCGGAAACATATATGCAAAGCATCCAAACAGTACAATTCGCCAATTTTTTGTTCTTCAAGTTTAAGTGAACAATGAGCCCCAATGGTTAATCCGTTATCGGAAATTATTTGTAGCTTTCGACAAGTAGAACAATGAATGGAACAGGTAGACGGTTGAAATCTTTGTATATATTGCTTCTATATAATCTAAGAAACATATATGCAAAGCATCTAAACAGTAACAATCGCCAATTTTTTGATCTTCAAGTTTAAGTGAACAGCGAGCCCCATTGATAATCATGAAATGGAAATTATTTGTAACTTTCTACAAGTAGAACAATGAATAGTACAGGTAGACGGGTGAAATCTTTCTATATATTGCTTCTAAATAGTCTAAGAAACATCTATGCAAAGCATCCAAACAGTACAATTCGCCAATTTTTTGTTCTTCAAGTTTATGTGAACTACGAGCCCCATTGTTAATCCTTTAACGGAAATTAATTGTAACTTTCTACAAGTAGAACAATGATTGGAACACGTAGACGGTTGAAATCTTTGTATATATTGCTTCCATATAGTCTAAGAAACATATATGCAAAGCAGCCAAACAGTACCATTCGCCAATTTTTTGTTCTTCTAATTTAAGTGAACAATGAGACCCATTCTTAATCCTTTATCGGAAATTATTTGTAACTTTCGACAAGTAGATCAATGAATGGAACAGGTAGACGGTTGAAATCTTTGTATATATTGCTTCTATATAGTCTAAGAAACATATATGCAAAGCATCCAAACAGTACAATTCGCCAATTTTTTGTTCTTCAAGTTTAAGTGAACAATGAGCCCCAATGGTTAATCCATTATCGGAAATTATTTGTAGCTTTCGACAAGTAGAACAATGAATGGAACAGGTAGACGGTTGAAATCTTTGTATATATTGCTTATATATAATCTAAGAAACATATATGCAAAGCATCCAAACAGTACAATTCGCCAATTATTTCATCTTCAAGTTTAAGTGAACTACGAGCCCCATTGTTAACACTTTAACGGAAATTATTTGTAACTTGCGACAAGTAGAACAATGTTTGGAACAGGTAGAAGGTTGAAATCAATGTATATATTGCTTCTATATAGTCTAAGAAACATATGTGCAAAGCATCCAAACAGTACCATTCGCCAATTTTTTGTTCTTCAAGTTTAAGTGAACAATGAGTCCCATTGTTAATCCTTTATCGGAAATTATTTGTAACTTTCGACAAGTAGAACAATGAATGGAACTGGTAGAAGGTTGAAATCCTTGTATATATTGCTTCCATATAGTCTAAGAAACATGTACGCAAAGCATCCAAACAGTACCATTCGCCAATTTTTTGTCCTTCAAGTTTAAGTGAACAATGAGCCCCATTGTTAATCCTTTATCGGAAATTATTTGTAACTTTCGGCAAGTGGAACAATGAACCGAACAGGTAGACGGTTGAAATCATTGTATATATTGCTTCTATATAATCTAAAAAACATATATGCAAAGCATCCAAACAGTACAATCCGCCAATTTTTTGTTCTTCAAGTTTAAGTGAACAATGAGCCCCAATGGTTAGTCCTTTATCGGTAATTATTTGTATCTTTCGACAAGTAGAACAATGAATGGAACAGGTAGACGGTTGAAATCATTGTATATATTGCTTCCATATAGTTTAAGAAACATGTACGCAAATCATCCAAACAGTACCATTCGCCAATTTTTTGTTCTTCAAGTTTAAGTAAACTACGATCCCCATTGTTAATCCCTTAACGGAAATTATTTGTAACTTTCGACAAGTAGAACAGTGAATGGAACAGGTAGACGGTTGAAATCTTTGTATATATTGCTTCTATATAGTATCGGAAACATATATGCAAAGCATCCAAACAGTACAATTCGCCAATTTTTTGTTCTTCAAGTTTAAGTGAACAATGAGCCCCAATGGTTAATCCGTTATCGGAAATTATTTGTAGCTTTCGACAAGTAGAACAATGAATGGAACAGGTAGACGGTTGAAATCTTTGTATATATTGCTTCTATATAATCTAAGAAACATATATGCAAAGCATCTAAACAGTAACAATCGCCAATTTTTTGATCTTCAAGTTTAAGTGAACAGGGAGCCCCATTGATAATCATGAAATGGAAATTATTTGTAACTTGCTACAAGTAGAACAATGAATAGTACAGGTAGACGGGTGAAATCTTTCTATATATTGCTTCTAAATAGTCTAAGAAACATCTATGCAAAGCATCCAAACAGTACAATTCGCCAATTTTTTGTTCTTCAAGTTTATGTGAACTACGAGCCCCATTGTTAATCCTTTAACGGAAATTAATTGTAACTTTCTACAAGTAGAACAATGATTGGAACACGTAGACGGTTGAAATCTTTGTATATATTGCTTCCATATAGTCTAAGAAACATATATGCAAAGCATCCAAACAGTACCATTCGCCAATTTTTTGTTCTTCAAGTTTAAGTGAACAATGAGACCCATTGTTAATCCTTTATCGGAAATTATTTGTAACTTTCGACAAGTAGATCAATGAATGGAACAGGTAGACGGTTGAAATCTTTGTATATATTGCTTCTATATAGTCTAAGAAACATATATGCAAAGCATCCAAACAGTACAATTCGCCAATTTTTTGTTCTTCAAGTTTAAGTGAACAATGAGCCCCAATGGTTAATCCGTTATCGGAAATTATTTGTAGCTTTCGACAAGTAGAACAATGAATGGAACAGGTAGACGGTTGAAATCTTTGTATATATTGCTTCTATTAATCTAAGAAACATATATGCAAAGCATCCAAACAGTACAATTCGCCAATTATTTCATCTTCAAGTTTAAGTGAACTACGAGCCCCATTGTTAACACTTTAACGGAAATTATTTGTAACTTGCGACAAGTAGAACAATGAGTGGAACAGGTAGACGGTTGAAATCAATGTATATGTTGCTTCTATATAGTCTAAGAAACATATATGCAAAGCATCCAAACAGTACCATTCGCCAATTTTTTGTTCTTCAAGTTTAAGTGAACAATGAGCCCCAATGGTTAATCCTTTATTGGTAATTATTTGTAATTTTCGACAAGTAGAACAATGAATGGAACAGGTAGACGGTTGAAATCTTTGTATATATTGCTTCTATATCGTCTAAGAAACATATATGCAAAGCATCCAAACAGTACAATTCGCCAATTTTTTGTACTTCAAGTTTAAGTGAACAATGAGCCCCAATGGTTAATCCTTTATCGGTAATTATTTGTGATTTTCGACAAGTAGAACAATCAATGGAACAGGTAGACGGTTGAAATCTTTGTATATATTGCTTCTATATGGTCTAAGAAACATATATGCAAAGCATCCAAACAGTACCATTCGCCAATTTTTTGTTCTTCAAGTTTAAGTGAACAATGAGCCCCATTGTTAATCCTTTAAAGGAAATTATTTGTAACTTTCGACAAGTAGAACAATGAATGGAACAGGTAGACGGTTGAAATCTTTGTATATATTGCTTCTATATAGTCTAAGAAACATATATGCAAAGCATCCAAACAGTAAAATTCGCCAATTTTTTGTTCTTCAAGTTTAAGTGAACAATGAGCCCCAATGGTTAATCCTTTATCGGTAATTATTTGTAATTTTCGACAAGTAGAACAATGAATGGAACAGGTAGACGGTTGAAATCTTTGTATATATTGCTTCTATATAGTCTAAGAAACATATATGCAAAGCATCCAAACAGTACAATTCGCCAATTTTTTGTTCTTCAAGTTTAAGTGAACAATGAGCCCCAATGGTTAATCCTTTATCGGTAATTATTTGTAATTTTCGACAAGTAGAACAATGAATGGAACAGGTAGACGGTTGAAATCTTTGTATATATTGCTTCTATATAGTCTAAGAAACATATATGCAAAGCATCCAAACAGTACCATTCGCCAATTTTTTGTTCTTCAAGTTTAAGTGAACTACGAGCCTCATTGTTAATCCTTTAAAGGAAATTATTTGTAAATTTCGACAAGTAGAACAATGAATGGAACAGGTAGACTGTTGAAATTATTGTACATATTGCTTCTATATAGTCTAAGAAACATATATGCAAAGCATCCAAACAGTACAATTCGCCAATTTTTTGTTCTTCAAGTTTAAGTGAACAATGAGCCCCATTGTTAATCCTTTAAAGGAAATTATTTGTAACTTTCGACAAGTAGAACATTGAATGGAACAGGTAGGCGGTTGAAATCTTTGTATATATTGCTTCTATATAGTCTAAGAAACATATACGCAAAGCATCCAAACAGTACAATTCGCCAATTTCTTGTTCTTCAAGTTTAAGTAAACTACGATCCCCATTGTTAATAACTTAACGGAAATTATTTGTAACTTTCGACAAGTAGAACAATGAATGGAACAGGTAGACGGTTGAAATCTTTGTATATATTGCTTCTATATAGTATAAGAAACATATATGCAAAGCATCCAAACAGTACAATTCGCCAATTTTTTGTTCTTCAAGTTTAAGTGAACAATGAGCCCCAATGGTTAATCCTTTATCGGAAATTATTTGTAATTTTCGACAAGTAGAACAATGAATGGAACAGGTAGACGGTTGAAATCTTTGTATATATTGCTTCTATATAATCTAAGAAACATATATGCAAAGCATCTAAACAGTAACAATCGCCAATTTTTTGATCTTCAAGTTTAAGTGAACTGTTACGAACGGCGTATTATTCGAACGTCCCGTCCGTCGTCGAGCGGGTGCCGACGGATGGTAGATTCCGTGCGTAACGGCCAAGACGAAACGAATCGCGCGCGGGTTTCCGCGGTTGACTCTATTTGAAAATTTTGTAGCTCTCCCCAGCCTAAGGCGAGGAGAGGACTGGATGGATGGGTCGATCTGTTAAGACCTATACAGGTCTGGCTTAATCGAAATCTAAAGGATAAGGATATTGAATAATAGAACTGAATCTCACAATGTTATAATGGGTAAAAGCAATGTGTATTCAAATTTAAACAAAGAAACGTTACAAACGGTAATGAAATGGGTTATAATATCGGCTAAGTTGGATATAAAATAATTGATTTTGAATAGATATATGTACGTTAACAATTTATTGGTGGTGAAGCTGGCTCGAAATCGAGTGATTATGATCCAATCGAATCTATCTTTCGTTTCCGAAACAACCTCCCATTTACAGGCAAAATGTATATTTTAAAATAGTCCAACGGTAGAGAAACTCACTATTGAGACGGCGGTTTACAATAGAATATGACAAGATAATTATGGTAATGGAAAATTAGAACTCACCCTGGATTTTCTGACGATACAAGTATAAATGATAATTTCGGTTCTATCTCTATATCGGTTGTAGCGGTATTACAAGGTACTCTCGTTGAAGTTCAATTCGGAGTTCAAGTGGCTGAACAGAAGAGTGGATGGATTAGAACTGCACTTTTTCGAATTTACCTATTCTAATGATTCTATAGATCATGCAATAGTAAAATATACGGTTAACGAATTTTATAAGTAGGTTTTACAATACAATTCTCGCACGAAACTCTGAGTCTTTCGGAACTACAGCGTTACCGAACTGCGCTCACGGAGAATCTAGGATTCTCTCACGGTTTCGCGGGTTAACAATCACGCACCTCGCGACTTTACGATTGAAAACCAAGAGATTTATTTGTTTAACGAGGATTATAAAGTCCGTTACCGCGTATCGAACTATTGAAGTTATTCGCGTATAACCTAAGCTTAACTAAACCCTCGGACTATGCCTACGCACCTCGCGACTTTCCAGACGATAGTGACGAGTTGAGCTCGTCTTTGGCCTCACAAGGGTGGGCCCTAGGTAGAGGTGGTAGCCACGTTCCGTGGTCACGTTTTGCTAAGGTTAACAATTTTGGGTGCTAGTCTCCATCCTCCCTTCCGTCCGAGCCCCACACATCAGCCGCTGCTGATTTGCCTCGCAATTCCTGGGACCGGAGGGCGTACGTGACTCGAAGCGATCTTTGTCAGCAGGGCAGCCGGATGTACATATCTTTGTTATTGAATCTCAAACGATATCGTAATCCAGTTAGAGAGAACTCTGAATGCATAGGCATTCCTGCATCATCGGAATCGGAGAACAATTATTAACGTTCTGCGTATTTGCCGAAGGAATTTCAAACATTGGCAAATACGCAGGCAATGATCTCAAAAGAAAAAGAATTTTAGTCCCCGGGACGTAACAGAACTACGAGCCCCATTGTTAATCCTTTGACGGAAATTAATTGTAACTTTCTACAAGTAGAACAATGATTGGAACACGTAGACGGTTGAAATCTTTGTATATATTGCTTCCATATAGTCTAAGAAACATATTTGCAAAGCGTCCAAACAGTACAATTCGCAAATTTTTTGCTCTTCAAGTTTAAGTGAACTACGAGCCCCATTGTTAATACTTTAAAGGAAATTATTTGTAAATTTCGGCAAGTAGTGTAATGAATGGAACAGGTAGACGGTTGAAATCTTTGTATATATTGCTTCTATATAATCTAAGAAACATATATGCAAAGCATCTAAACAGTAACAATCGCCAATTTTTTGTTCTTCAAGTTTAAGTGAACTACGAGCCCCATTGTTAATCCTTTAACGGAAATTAATTGTAACTTTCTACAAGTAGAACAATGCTTGGAACACGTAGACGGATGAAATCTTTGTATATATTGCTTCCATATAGTCTAAGAAACATGTACGCAAAGCATCCAAACAGTACCATTCGCCAATTTTTTGTTCTTCAAGTTTAAGTGAACAATGAGCCCCAATGGTTAATCCTTTATCGGAAATTACTTGTAATTTTCGACAAGTGGAACAATGAATGGAACAGGTAGACGGTTGAAATATTTGTATAGATTGCTTCTATATAATATAAGAAACATATATGCAAAGCATCCAAACAGTACATTTCGCCAATTTATTGTTCTTCAAGTTTAAGTGAACAACGAGCCCCATTGTTAATCCTTTAAAGGAAATTATTTGTAAATTTCGACAAGTAGAACAATGAATGGAACAGGTAGACGGTTGAAATCTTTGTATATATTGCTTCTATATAGTCTAAGAAACATATATGCAAATAATCCAAAGAGTACAATTCGTCAATTTTTTGTTCTTCAAGTTTAAGTGAACTACGAGCCCCATTGTTAATCCTTTAACGGAAATTAATTGTAACTTTCTACAAGTAGAACAATGATTGGAACACGATGACGGTTGAAATCATTGTATATATTGCTTCCATATAGTCTAAGAAACATATATGCAAAGCATCCAAACATTACCATTCACCAATTTTTTGTTCTTCAAGTTTAAGTGAACTACGAGCCCCATTGTTAATCCATTAAAGGAAATTATTTGTAAATTTCGACAAGTAGAACAATGAATGGAACAGGTACACGGTTGAAATCAATGTATATATTGCTCCTATATAGTCTACGAAACTTATATGCAAAGCATCCAAACAGTACAATTCGCCAATTATTTGATCTTCAAGTTTAAGTGAACTACGAGCCCCATTGTTAATACTTTAACGGAAATTATTTGTAACTTGCGACAAGTAGAACAATGAATAGAACTGGTAGACGGTTGAAATCTTTTTATATATTGCTTCTATATAGTCTAAGAAACATATATGCAAAGCATCCAAACAGTACCAGTCGCCAATTTTTTGTTCTTCAAGTTTAAGTGAACAACGAGGCCCATTGATAATCATGAAACGGAAATTATTTGTAACTTTCTACAAGAAGAACAATGAATGGAATAGGTAGACGGTTGAAATCATTGTATATATTGCTTCTATATAGTCTAAGAATCATGTACGCAAAGCATCCAAACAGTACTATTCGCCAATTTTTTGTTCTTCAACGTTAAGTGAACAATGAGCCCCAATGGTTAATCCTTTATCGGAAATTACTTGTAATTTTCGACAAGTAGAACAATGAATGGAACAGGTAGACGGTTGAAATCTTTGTATATATTGCTTCTATATAGTCTAAGAAACATATATGCATAGCGTCCAAACAGTACAATTCGCCAATTCTTTGCTCTTCAAGTTTAAGTAAACTACGAGCCCCATTGTTAATCCCTTAACGGAAATTATTTGTAACTTTCGACAAGTAGCACAATGAATGGAACAGGTAGACGGTTGAATTCATTGTATATATTGCTTCTATATGGTCTAAGAAACATATCTGCAAATCATCCAAACAGTACAATTCGCCAATTATTTGATCTTCAAGTTTAAGTGAACTACGAGCCCCAATGGTTAATCCTTTATTGGAAATTATTTGTAATTTTCGCCAAGTAGAACATTGAATGGAACAGGTAGACGGTTGAAATCTTTGTATATATTGCTTCTATATAATCTAAGAAACATATATGCAAAGCATCCAAACAGTACCATTCGCCAATTTTTTGTTCTTCAAGATTAAGTGAACTACGAGCCCCATTGTTAATCCTTTATCGGATATTATTTGTAACTTTCTACAAGTAGGACAATGATTGGAACAGGTAGACGGTTGAAAACATTGTATATATTGCTTCTATATAGTCTAAGAAACATATATGCAAAGCATCCAAACAGTACAATTCGACAATTTTTTGTTCTTCAAGTTTAGTGAAAAATGAGCCCCATTGTTAATCCTTTATCGGAAATTATTTGTAACTTTCGACAAGTAGAACAATGAATGGAACTGGTAGACGGTTGAAATCTTTTTATATATTGCTTCTATATAGTCTAAGAAACATATATGTAAAGCATCCAAACAGTACCAGTCGCCAATTTTTTGTTCTTCAAGTTTAAGTGAACAACGAGGCCCATTGATAATCATGAAACGGAAATTATTTGTAACTTTCTACAAGTAGAACAATGAATAGCACAGGTAGACGGGTGAAATCTTTCTATATATTGCTTCTAAATAGTCTAAGAAACACATATGCAAAGCATCCAAACAGTACCATTCGCCAATTTTTTGTTCTTCAAGTTTAAGTGAACTACGAGCCCCATTGTTAATCCTTTAAAGGAAATTATTTGTAAATTTCGACAAGTAGAACAATGATTGGAATACGTAGACGGTTGAAATCTTTGTAGATATTGCTTCCATATAGTCTAAGAAACATGTACGCAAAGCATCCAAACAGTACCATTCGCCAATTTTTTGTTCTTCAAGTTTAAGTGAACAATGAGCCCCATTGTTAATCCTTTATCGGAAATTATTTGTAAATTTCGACAAGTAGAACAATGAATGGAATAGGTAGACGGTTGAAATCATTGTATATATTGCTTCTATATAGTCTAAGAAACATATATGCAAAGCATCCAAACAGTACAATTCGCCAATTTTTTGTTCTTCAAGTTTAAGTAAACTACGACCCCCATTGTTAATCCTTTAACGGAAATTAATTGTAACATTCTACAAGTAGAACAATGATTGGAACAGGTAGACGGTTGAAATATTTGTATATATTGCTTCTATATAGTCCAAGAAACATATATGCAAAGCGTCCAAACAGTACAATTCGCCAATTTTTTGCTCTTCAAGTTTAAGTGAACTACGAGCCCCATTGTTAATCCTTTAAAGGAAATTATTTGTAAATTTTGGCAAGTAGAACAATGAATGGAATAGGTAGACGGTTGAAATCATTGTATATATTGCTTCTATATAGTCTAAGAAACATATATGCAAAGCATCCAAACAGTACAATTCGCCAATTTTTTGTTCTTCAAGTTGAAGTAAACTACGACCCCCATTGTTAATCCCTTAAGGGAAATTATTTGTAACTTTCGACAAGTAGAACATCGAATGGAACAGGTAGACGGTTGAAATCTTTGTATATATTGCTTCTATGTAATCTAAGAAACATATATGCAAAGCATCCAAACAGTACCATTCGCCAATTTGTTGTTCTTCAAGTTTAAGTGAACAACGAGCCCCATTGATAATCATGAAACGGAAATTATTTGTAACTTTCGACAAGAAGAACAATGAATGGAACAGGTAGACGGTTGAAATCCTTGTATATATTGCGTCTATATAGTCTAAGGAACATATATGCAAAGCATCCAAACAGTACAATTCGCCAATTTATTGTTCTTCAAGTTTAAGTGAACAATGAGCCCCAATGGTTAATCCTTTAAAGGAAATTATTTGTAAATTTCGACAAGTAGAACAATGAATAGAACAGGTAGACGGTTGAAATCTTTGTATATATAGCATCTATATAATCTAAGAAACATATATGCAAAGCATCCAAACAGTACCATTCGCCAATTTTTTGTTCTTCAAGTTTAAGTGAACTACGAGCCCCATTGTTAATCCTTTAAAGGAAATTATTTGTAATTTTCGACAAGCAGAACAATCAATGGAACAGGTAGACGGTTGAAATCTTTGGATATATTGCTTCTATATAATCTAAAAACATATGTGCAAAGCATCCAAACAGTACCATTCGCCAATTTTTTGTTCTTCAAGTTTAAGTGAACAACGAGCCCCATGGATAATCATGAAACGGAAATTATTTGTAACTTTCTACAAGTAGAACAATGAATAGAACAGGTAGACGGTTGAAATCTTTATATATGTTGCTTCTATATAGTCTAAGAAACCTATATGCAAAGCATCTAAACAGTAACAATCGCGAATTTTTTGATCTTCAAGTTTAAGTGAACAGCGAGCCCCATTGATAATCATGAAATGGAAATTATTTGTAACTTTCTACAAGTAGAACAATGAATAGTACAGGTAGACGTGTGAAATCTTTCTATATATTGCTTCTAAATAGTCTAAGAAACATATATGCAAAGCATCCAAACAGTACAATTCGCCAATTATTTGATCTTCAAGTTTAAGTGAACTACGAGCCCCATTGTTAATCCTTTAACGGAAATTAATTGTAACTTTCTACAAGTAGAACAATGATTATAACACGCAGACGGTTGAAATCTTTGTATATATTTCTTCCATATAGTCTAAGAAACATATACGCAAAGCATCCAAACAGTACAATTCGCCAATTTTTTGTTCTTCAAGTTTAAGTGAACAATGAGCCCCAATGGTCAATCCGTTATCGGAAATTATTTCTAACTTTCGACAAGTAGAACAATGAATGGAACAGGTAGACGGTTGAAGTCATTGTATATATTGCTTCTATATAGTCTAAGAAATATATATGCAAAGCATCCAAATAGTACAATTCGACAATTTTTTGTTCTTCAAGTTTAAGTGAACTACGAGCCCCATTGTTAATCCTTTATCGGATATTATTTGTAACTTTCGACAAGTAGAACAATGAATGGAAGAGGTAGACGGTTGAAATCTTTGTATATATTGCTTCTATATAGTCTAAGAAACATATATGCAAAGCATCCAAACAGTACAATTCGCCAATTTATTGATCTTCAAGTTTAAGTGAACAATGAGCCCCATGGTTAATCCTTTATCGGAAATTATTTGTAACTTTCGACAAGTAGAACAATGAATGGAACAGGTAGATGGTTGAAATCTTTGTATATATTGCGTCTATATAGTCTAAGAAACATATATGCAAAGCATCCAAACAGTACAGTTCGCCAATTTATTGTTCTTCAAGTTTAAGTGAACAACGAGTCCCAATGGTTAATCATGAAATGGAAATTATTTGTAACTTTCTACAAGTAGAACAATGAATAGTACAGGTAGACGGGTGAAATCTTTCTATATATTGCCTCTAAATAGTCTAAGAAACACATATGCAAAGCATCCAAACAGTACAATTCGCCAATTCTATGTTCTTCAAGTTTAAGTGAACAATGAGCCCCAATGTTTAATCTTTTATCGGAAATTATTTGTAATTTTCGACAAGTAGAACAATGAATGGAACAGGTAGACGGTTGAATTAATTGTATATATTGCGTCTATATAGTCTAAGAAACATATATGCAAAGCATCCAAACAGTACAATTCGCCAATTTATTGTTCTTCAAGTTTAAGTGAACAATGAGCCCCAATGGTTAATCCTTTAAAGGAAATTATTTGTAAATTTCGACAAGTAGAACAATGAATGGAACAGGTAGACGGTTGAAATCTTTGTATATATTGCTTCTATATAGTCTAAGAAACATATGTGCAAAGCATCCAAACAGTACCATTCGCCAATTTTTTGTTCTTCAAGTTTAAGAGAACAACGAGGCCCATTGATAATCATGAAACGGAAATTATTTGTAACTTTCTACAAGTAGAACAATGAATAGTACAGGTAGACGGGTGAAATCTTTCTATATATTGCTTCTAAATAGTCTAAGAAACACATATGCAAAGCATCCAAACAGTACAATTCGCCAATTTTTTGTTCTTCAAGTTTAAGTGAACTACGAGCCCCATTGTTAATCCTTTAAAGGAAATTATTTGTAAATTTCGACAAGTAGAACATTGAATGGAACAGGTAGACGGTTGAAATCTTTGTATATATTGCTTCTATATAGTCTACGAAACATATATGCAAAGCATCCAAACAGTACAATTCGCCAATTTTTTGTTCTTCAAGTTTAAGTGAACTACGAGCCCCATTGTTAATCCTTTAACGGAAATTAATTGTAACTTTCTACAAGTAGAACAATTATTGGAACACGATGACGGTTGAAATCATTGTATATATTGCTTCCATATAGTCTAAGAAACATATATGCAAAGCATCCAAACATTACCATTCGCCAATTTTTTGTTCTTCAAGTATAAGTGAACTACGAGCCCCATTGTTAATCCTTTAAAGGAAATTATTTGTAAATTTCGACAAGTGGAACAATGAATGGAACAGGTAGACGGTTGAAATATTTGTATATATTGCTTCTATATAATATAAGAAACATATATGCAAAGCATCCAAACAGTACATTTCGCCAATTTATTGTTCTTCAAGTTTAAGTGAACAACGAGCCCCATTGTTAATCCTTTAAAGGAAATTATTTGTAAATTTCGACAAGTAGAACAATGAATGGAACAGGTAGACGGTTGAAATCTTTGTATATATTGCTTCTATATAGTCTAAGAAACATATATGCAAATAATCCAAAGAGTACAATTCGTCAATTTTTTGTTCTTCAAGTTTAAGTGAACTACGAGCCCCATTGTTAATCCTTTAACGGAAATTAATTGTAACTTTCTACAAGTAGAACAATGATTGGAACACGATGACGGTTGAAATCATTGTATATATTGCTTCCATATAGTCTAAGAAACATATATGCAAAGCATCCAAACATTACCATTCACCAATTTTTTGTTCTTCAAGTTTAAGTGAACTACGAGCCCCATTGTTAATCCATTAAAGGAAATTATTTGTAAATTTCGACAAGTAGAACAATGAATGGAACAGGTACACGGTTGAAATCAATGTATATATTGCTCCTATATAGTCTAAGAAACTTATATGCAAAGCATCCAAACAGTACAATTCGCCAATTATTTGATCTTCAAGTTTAAGTGAACTACGAGCCCCATTGTTAATACTTTAACGGAAATTATTTGTAACTTGCGACAAGTAGAACAATGAATAGAACTGGTAGACGGTTGAAATCTTTTTATATATTGCTTCTATATAGTCTAAGAAACATATATGCAAAGCATCCAAACAGTACCAGTCGCCAATTTTTTGTTCTTCAAGTTTAAGTGAACAACGAGGCCCATTGATAATCATGAAACGGAAATTATTTGTAACTTTCTACAAGAAGAACAATGAATGGAATAGGTAGACGGTTGAAATCATTGTATATATTGCTTCTATATAGTCTAAGAATCATGTACGCAAAGCATCCAAACAGTACTATTCGCCAATTTTTTGTTCTTCAAGGTTAAGTGAACAATGAGCCCCAATGGTTAATCCTTTATCGGAAATTATTTGTAACTTTCGACAAGTAGCACAATGAATGGAACAGGTAGACGGTTGAATTCATTGTATATATTGCTTCTATATGGTCTAAGAAACATATCTGCAAATCATCCAAACAGTACAATTCGCCAATTATTTGATCTTCAAGTTTAAGTGAACTACGAGCCCCAATGGTTAATCCTTTATTGGAAATTATTTGTAATTTTCGCCAAGTAGAACATTGAATGGAACAGGTAGACGGTTGAAATCTTTGTATATATTGCTTCTATATAATCTAAGAAACATATATGCAAAGCATCCAAACAGTACCATTCGCCAATTTTTTGTTCTTCAAGATTAAGTGAACTACGAGCCCCATTGTTAATCCTTTATCGGATATTATTTGTAACTTTCTACAAGTAGGACAATGATTGGAACAGGTAGACGGTTGAAAACATTGTATATATTGCTTCTATATAGTCTAAGAAACATATATGCAAAGCATCCAAACAGTACAATTCGACAATTTTTTGTTCTTCAAGTTTAGTGAAAAATGAGCCCCATTGTTAATCCTTTATCGGAAATTATTTGTAACTTTCGACAAGTAGAACAATGAATGGAACTGGTAGACGGTTGAAATCTTTTTATATATTGCTTCTATATAGTCTAAGAAACATATATGTAAAGCATCCAAACAGTACCAGTCGCCAATTTTTTGTTCTTCAAGTTTAAGTGAACAACGAGGCCCATTGATAATCATGAAACGGAAATTATTTGTAACTTTCTACAAGTAGAACAATGAATAGCACAGGTAGACGGGTGAAATCTTTCTATATATTGCTTCTAAATAGTCTAAGAAACACATATGCAAAGCATCCAAACAGTACCATTCGCCAATTTTTTGTTCTTCAAGTTTAAGTGAACTACGAGCCCCATTGTTAATCCTTTAAAGGAAATTATTTGTAAATTTCGACAAGTAGAACAATGATTGGAATACGTAGACGGTTGAAATCTTTGTAGATATTGCTTCCATATAGTCTAAGAAACATGTACGCAAAGCATCCAAACAGTACCATTCGCCAATTTTTTGTTCTTCAAGTTTAAGTGAACAATGAGCCCCATTGTTAATCCTTTATCGGAAATTATTTGTAAATTTCGACAAGTAGAACAATGAATGGAATAGGTAGACGGTTGAAATCATTGTATATATTGCTTCTATATAGTCTAAGAAACATATATGCAAAGCATCCAAACAGTACAATTCGCCAATTTTTTGTTCTTCAAGTTTAAGTAAACTACGACCCCCATTGTTAATCCTTTAACGGAAATTAATTGTAACATTCTACAAGTAGAACAATGATTGGAACAGGTAGACGGTTGAAATATTTGTATATATTGCTTCTATATAGTCCAAGAAACATATATGCAAAGCGTCCAAACAGTACAATTCGCCAATTTTTTGCTCTTCAAGTTTAAGTGAACTACGAGCCCCATTGTTAATCCTTTAAAGGAAATTATTTGTAAATTTTGGCAAGTAGAACAATGAATGGAATAGGTAGACGGTTGAAATCATTGTATATATTGCTTCTATATAGTCTAAGAAACATATATGAAAAGCATCCAAACAGTACAATTCGCCAATTTTTTGTTCTTCAAGTTGAAGTAAACTACGACCCCCATTGTTAATCCCTTAAGGGAAATTATTTGTAACTTTCGACAAGTAGAACATCGAATGGAACAGGTAGACGGTTGAAATCTTTGTATATATTGCGTCTATATAGTCTAAGGAACATATATGCAAAGCATCCAAACAGTACAATTCGCCAATTTTTTGCTCTTCAAGTTTAAGTGAACTACGAGCCCCATTGTTAATCCTTTAAAGGAAATTATTTGTAAATTTTGGCAAGTAGAACAATGAATGGAATAGGTAGACGGTTGAAATCATTGTATATATTGCTTCTATATAGTCTAAGAAACATATATGCAAAGCATCCAAACAGTACAATTCGCCAATTTTTTGCTCTTCAAGTTTAAGTGAACTACGAGCCCCATTGTTAATCCTTTAAAGGAAATTATTTGTAAATTTTGGCAAGTAGAACAATGAATGGAACAGGTAGACGGTTGAAATCCTTGTATATATTGCGTCTATATAGTCTAAGGAACATATATGCAAAGCATCCAAACAGTACAATTCGCCAATTTATTGTTCTTCAAGTTTAAGTGAACAATGAGCCCCAATGGTTAATCCTTTAAAGGAAATTATTTGTAAATTTCGACAAGTAGAACAATGAATGGAACAGGTAGACGGTTGAAGTCATTGTATATATTGCTTCTATATAGTCTAAGAAATATATATGCAAAGCATCCAAATAGTACAATTCGACAATTTTTTGTTCTTCAAGTTTAAGTGAACTACGAGCCCCATTGTTAATCCTTTATCGGATATTATTTGTAACTTTCGACAAGTAGAACAATGAATGGAAGAGGTAGACGGTTGAAATCTTTGTATATATTGCTTCTATATAGTCTAAGAAACATATATGCAAAGCATCCAAACAGTACAATTCGCCAATTTATTGAACTTCAAGTTTAAGTGAACAATGAGCCCCATGGTTAATCCTTTATCGGAAATTATTTGTAACTTTCGACAAGTAGAACAATGAATGGAACAGGTAGACGGTTGAAATCTTTGTATATATTGCGTCTATATAGTCTAAGAAACATATATGCAAAGCATCCAAACAGTACAGTTCGCCAATTTATAGTTCTTCAAGTTTAAGTGAACAACGAGCCCCAATGGTTAATCATGAAATGGAAATTATTTGTAACTTTCTACAAGTAGAACAATAAATAGTACAGGTAGACGGGTGAAATCTTTCTATATATTGCTTCTAAATAGTCTAAGAAACACATATGCAAAGCATCCAAACAGTACAATTCGCCAATTCTTTGTTCTTCAAGTTTAAGTGAACAATGAGCCCCAATGTTTAATCTTTTATCGGAAATTATTTGTAATTTTCGACAAGTAGAACAATGAATGGAACAGGTAGACGGTTGAATTAATTGTATATATTGCGTCTATATAGTCTAAGAAACATATATGCAAAGCATCCAAACAGTACAATTCGCCAATTTATTGTTCTTCAAGTTTAAGTGAACAACGAGCCCCAATGGTTAATCCGTTATCGGAAATTATTTGTAACTTTCGACAAGTAGAACAATGAATGGAACAGGTAGACGGTTGAAATCTTTGTATATATTGCTTCTATATAGTCTAAGAAACATATATGCAAAGCATCCAAACAGTACCATTCGCCAATTTTTTGTTCTTCAAGTTTAAGTGAACTACGAGCCCCATTGTTAATCCTTTAAAGGAAATTATTTGTAAATATCGACAAGTAGAACAATGAATGGAACTGGTAGACGGTTGAAATCTTTTTATATATTGCTTCTATATAGTCTAAGAAACATATATGCAAAGCATCCTAACAGTACCAGTCGCCAATTTTTTGTTCTTCAAGTTTAAGAGAACAACGAGGCCCATTGATAATCATGAAACGGAAATTATTTGTAACTTTCTACAAGTAGAACAATGAATAGTACAGGTAGACGGGTGAAATCTTTCTATATATTGCTTCTAAATAGTCTAAGAAACACATATGCAAAGCATCCAAACAGTACAATTCGCCAATTTTTTGTTCTTCAAGTTTAAGTGAACTACGAGCCCCATTGTTAATCCTTTAAAGGAAATTATTTGTAAATTTCGACAAGTAGAACATTGAATGGAACAGGTAGACGGTTGAAATCTTTGTATATATTGCTTCTATATAGTCTACGAAACATATATGCAAAGCATCCAAACAGTACAATTCGCCAATTTTTTGTTCTTCAAGTTTAAGTGAACTACGAGCCCCATTGTTAATCCTTTAACGGAAATTAATTGTAACTTTCTACAAGTAGAACAATGATTATAACACGCAGACGGTTGAAATCTTTGTATATATTTCTTCCATATAGTCTAAGAAACATATACGCAAAGCATCCAAACAGTACAATTCGCCAATTTTTTGTTCTTCAAGTTTAAGTGAACAATGAGCCCCAATGGTCAATCCGTTATCGGAAATTATTTCTAACTTTCGACAAGTAGAACAATGAATGGAACAGGTAGACGGTTGAAGTCATTGTATATATTGCTTCTATATAGTCTAAGAAATATATATGCAAAGCATCCAAATAGTACAATTCGACAATTTTTTGTTCTTCAAGTTTAAGTGAACTACGAGCCCCATTGTTAATCCTTTATCGGATATTATTTGTAACTTTCGACAAGTAGAACAATGAATGGAAGAGGTAGACGGTTGAAATCTTTGTATATATTGCTTCTATATAGTCTAAGAAACATATATGCAAAGCATCCAAACAGTACAATTCGCCAATTTATTGATCTTCAAGTTTAAGTGAACAATGAGCCCCATGGTTAATCCTTTATCGGAAATTATTTGTAACTTTCGACAAGTAGAACAATGAATGGAACAGGTAGACGGTTGAAATCTTTGTATATATTGCGTCTATATAGTCTAAGAAACATATATGCAAAGCATCCAAACAGTACAGTTCGCCAATTTATTGTTCTTCAAGTTTAAGTGAACAACGAGCCCCAATGGTTAATCATGAAATGGAAATTATTTGTAACTTTCTACAAGTAGAACAATGAATAGTACAGGTAGACGGGTGAAATCTTTCTATATATTGCTTCTAAATAGTCTAAGAAACACATATGCAAAGCATCCAAACAGTACAATTCGCCAATTCTTTGTTCTTCAAGTTTAAGTGAACAATGAGCCCCAATGTTTAATCTTTTATCGGAAATTATTTGTAATTTTCGACAAGTAGAACAATGAATGGAACAGGTAGACGGTTGAATTAATTGTATATATTGCGTCTATATAGTCTAAGAAACATATATGCAAAGCATCCAAACAGTACAATTCGCCAATTTATTGTTCTTCAAGTTTAAGTGAACAACGAGCCCCAATGGTTAATCCGTTATCGGAAATTATTTGTAACTTTCGACAAGTAGAACAATGAATGGAACAGGTAGACGGTTGAAATCTTTGTATATATTGCTTCTATATAGTCTAAGAAACATATATGCAAAGCATCCAAACAGTACCATTCGCCAATTTTTTGTTCTTCAAGTTTAAGTGAACTACGAGCCCCATTGTTAATCCTTTAAAGGAAATTATTTGTAAATATCGACAAGTAGAACAATGAATGGAACTGGTAGACGGTTGAAATCTTTTTATATATTGCTTCTATATAGTCTAAGAAACATATATGCAAAGCATCCTAACAGTACCAGTCGCCAATTTTTTGTTCTTCAAGTTTAAGAGAACAACGAGGCCCATTGATAATCATGAAACGGAAATTATTTGTAACTTTCTACAAGTAGAACAATGAATAGTACAGGTAGACGGGTGAAATCTTTCTATATATTGCTTCTAAATAGTCTAAGAAACACATATGCAAAGCATCCAAACAGTACAATTCGCCAATTTTTTGTTCTTCAAGTTTAAGTGAACTACGAGCCCCATTGTTAATCCTTTAAAGGAAATTATTTGTAAATTTCGACAAGTAGAACATTGAATGGAACAGGTAGACGGTTGAAATCTTCGTATATATTGCTTCTATATAGTCTACGAAACATATATGCAAAGCATCCAAACAGTACAATTCGCCAATTTTTTGTTCTTCAAGTTTAAGTGAACTACGAGCCCCATTGTTAATCCTTTAACGGAAATTAATTGTAACTTTCTACAAGTAGAACAATTATTGGGACACGATGACGGTTGAAATCATTGTATATATTGCTTCCATATAGTCTAAGAAACATATATGCAAAGCATCCAAACATTACCATTCGCCAATTTTTTGTTCTTCAAGTATAAGTGAACTACGAGCCCCATTGTTAATCCTTTAAAGGAAATTATTTGTAAATTTCGACAAGTGGAACAATGAATGGAACAGGTAGACGGTTGAAATATTTGTATATATTGCTTCTATATAATATAAGAAACATATATGCAAAGCATCCAAACAGTACATTTCGCCAATTTATTGTTCTTCAAGTTTAAGTGAACAACGAGCCCCATTGTTAATCCTTTAAAGGAAATTATTTGTAAATTTCGACAAGTAGAACAATGAATGGAACAGGTAGACGGTTGAAATCTTTGTATATATTGCTTCTATATAGTCTAAGAAACATATATGCAAATAATCCAAAGAGTACAATTCGTCAATTTTTTGTTCTTCAAGTTTAAGTGAACTACGAGCCCCATTGTTAATCCTTTAACGGAAATTAATTGTAACTTTCTACAAGTAGAACAATGATTGGAACACGATGACGGTTGAAATCATTGTATATATTGCTTCCATATAGTCTAAGAAACATATATGCAAAGCATCCAAACATTACCATTCACCAATTTTTTGTTCTTCAAGTTTAAGTGAACTACGAGCCCCATTGTTAATCCATTAAAGGAAATTATTTGTAAATTTCGACAAGTAGAACAATGAATGGATCATGTAGACGGTTGAAATCATTGTATATATTGCTTCTATATAGTCTACGAAACATATATGCAAAGCATCTAAACAGTACAATTCGCCAATTTTTTGTTCTTCAAGTTTAAGTGAACTACGAGTCCCATTGTTAATCCTTTAACGGAAATTAATTGTAACTTTCTACAAGTAGAACAATGATTGGAACACCTAGACGGTTGAAATCTTTGTATATATTGCTTCCATATAGTCTAAGAAACATATATGCAAAGCATCCAAACAGTACCATTCGCCAATTTTTTGTTCTTCAAGTTTAAGTGAACAATGAGCCCCATTGTTAATCCTTTATCGGAAATTATTTGTAACTTTCGACAAGTAGAACAATGAATGGAACTGGTAGACGGTTGAAATCTTTTTATATATTGCTTCTATATAGTCTAAGAAACATATATGTAAAGCATCCAAACAGTACCAGTCGCCAATTTTTTGTTCTTCAAGTTTAAGTGAACAGCGAGGCCCATTGATAATCATGAAACGGAAATTATTTGTAACTTTCTACAAGTAGAACAATGAATAGCACAGGTAGACGGGTGAAATCTTTCTATATATTGCTTCTAAATAGTCTAAGAAACACATATGCAAAGCATCCAAACAGTACCATTCGCCAATTTTTTGTTCTTCAAGTTTAAGTGAACTACGAGCCCCATTGTTAATCCTTTAAAGGAAATTATTTGTAAATTTCGACAAGTAGAACAATGAATGGAATAGGTAGACGGGTGAAATCTTTCTATATATTGCTTCTAAATAGTCTAAGAAACACATGTGCAAAGCATCCAAACAGTACCATTCGCCAATTTTTTGTTCTTCAAGTTTAAGTGAACAACGAGCCCCATTGATAATCATGAAACGGAAATTATTTGTAACTTTCTACAAGTAGAACAATGAATAGAACAGGTAGACGGTTGAAATCTTTGTATATGTTGCTTCTATATAGTCTAAGAAACCTATATGCAAAGCATCTAAACAGTAACAATCGCCAATTTTTTGATCTTCAAGTTTAAGTGAACAGCGAGCCCCATTGATAATCATGAAATGTAAATTATTTGTAACTTTCTACAAGTAGAACAATGAATAGTACAGGTAGACGGGTGAAATCTTTCTATATATTGCTTCTAAATAGTCTAAGAAACACATATGCAAAGCATCCAAACAGTACAATTCGCCAATTTTTTGTTCTTCAAGTTTAAGTGAACTACGAGCCCCATTGTTAATCCTTTAAAGGAAATTATTTGTAAATTTCGACAACTAGAACAATGAATGGAACAGGAGGACGGTTGAAATCTTTGTATATATTGCTTCTATATAGTCTAAGAAACATATACGCAAAGCATCCAAACAGTACAATTCGCCAATTATTTGATCTTCAAGTTTAAGTGAACTACGAGCCCCATTGTTAATACTTTAACGGAAATTATTTGTAACTTTCTACAAGTAGAACAATGAATAGTACAGGTAGACGGGTGAAATCTTTCTATATATTGCTTCTAAATAGTCTAAGAAACACATATGCAAAGCATCCAAACAGTACAATTCGCCAATTTTTCGTTCTTCAAGTTTAAGTGAACAACGAGCCCCATTGTTAATCCTTTAAAGGAAATTATTTGTAAATTTCGACAAGTAGAACAATGAATGGAACAGGTAGACGGTTGAAATCCTTGCATATATTGCGTCTATATAGTCTAAGAAACATATATGCAAAGCATCCAAACAGTACAATTCGCCAATTTATTATTCTTCAAGTTTAAGTGAACAACGAGCCCCATTGTTAATCCTTTAAAGGAAATTATTTGTAACTTGCGACAAGTAGAACAATGAATGGAACAGGTAGACGGTTGAAATCAATGTATATATTGCTCCTATATAGTCTAAGAAACTTATATGCAAAGCATCCAAACAGTACAATTCGCCAATTATTTGATCTTCAAGTTTAAGTGAACTACGAGCCCCATTGTTAATACTTTAACGGAAATTATTTGTAACTTGCGACAAGTAGAACAATGAATAGAACTGGTAGACGGTTGAAATCTTTTTATATATTGCTTCTATATAGTCTAAGAAACATATATGCAAAGCATCCAAACAGTACCAGTCGCCAATTTTTTGTTCTTCAAGTTTAAGAGAACAACGAGGCCCATTGATAATCATGAAACGGAAATAATTTGTAACTTTCTACAAGTAGAACAATGAATAGTACAGGTAGACGGGTGAAATCTTTCTATATATTGCTTCTAAATAGTCTAAGAAACACATATGCAAAGCATCCAAACAGTACAATTCGCCAATTTTTTGTTCTTCAAGTTTAAGTGAACTACGAGCCCCATTGTTAATCCTTTAACGGAAATTAATTGTAACTTTCTACAAGTAGAACAATGATTATAACACGCAGACGGTTGAAATCTTTGTATATATTTCTTCCATATAGTCTAAGAAACATATACGCAAAGCATCCAAACATTACAATTCGCCAATTTTTTGTTCTTCAAGTTTAAGTGAACAATGAGCCCCAATGGTCAATCCGTTATCGGAAATTATTTCTAACTTTCGACAAGTAGAACAATGAATGGAACAGGTAGACGGTTGAAGTCAGTGTATATATTGCTTCTATATAGTCTAAGAAATATATATGCAAAGCATCCAAATAGTACAATTCGACAATTTTTTGTTCTTCAAGTTTAAGTGAACTACGAGCCCCATTGTTAATCCTTTATCGGATATTATTTGTAACTTTCGACAAGTAGAACAATGAATGGAAGAGGTAGACGGTTGAAATCTTTGTATATATTGCTTCTATATAGTCTAAGAAACATATATGCAAAGCATCCAAACAGTACAATTCGCCAATTTATTGATCTTCAAGTTTAAGTGAACAATGAGCCCCATGGTTAATCCTTTATCGGAAATTATTTGTAACTTTCGACAAGTAGAACAATGAATGGAACAGGTAGACGGTTGAAAACTTTGTATATATTGCGTCTATATAGTCTAAGAAACATATATGCAAAGCATCCAAACAGTACAATTCGCCAATTTATTGTTCTTCAAGTTTAAGTGAACAACGAGCCCCAATGGTTAATCATGAAATGGAAATTATTTGTAACTTTCTACAAGTAGAACAATGAATAGTACAGGTAGACGGGTGAAATCTTTCTATATATTGCTTCTAAATAGTCTTAGAAACACATATGCAAAGCATCCAAACAGTACAATTCGCCAATTTTTTGTTCTTCAAGTTTAAGTGAACAATGAGCCCCAATGTTTAATCTTTTATCGGAAATTATTTGTAATTTTCGACAAGTAGAACAATGAATGGAACAGGTAGACGGTTGAATTAATTGTATATATTGCGTCTATATAGTCTAAGAAACATATATGCAAAGCATCCAAACAGTACAATTCGCCAATTTATTGTTCTTCAAGTTTAAGTGAACAACGAGCCCCAATGGTTAATCCGTTATCGGAAATTATTTGTAACTTTCGACAAGTAGAACAATGAATGGAACAGGTAGACGGTTGAAATCTTTGTATATATTGCTTCTATATAGTCTAAGAAACATATATGCAAAGCATCCAAACAGTACCATTCGCCAATTTTTTGTTCTTCAAGTTTAAGTGAACAATGAGCCCCAATGGTTAATCCTTTAAAGGAAATTATTTGTAAATTTCGACAAGTAGAACAATGAATGGAACAGGTAGACGGTTGAAATCTTTGTATATATAGCATCTATATAATCTAAGAAACATATATGCAAAGCATCCACACAGTACCATTCGCCAATTTTTTGTTCTTCAAGTTTAAGTGAACTACGAGCCCCATTGTTAATCCTTTAAAGGAAATTATTTGTAATTTTCGACAAGCAGAACAATGAATGGAACAGGTAGACGGTTGAAATCTTTGTATATATTGCTTCTATATAATCTAAAAACATATGTGCAAAGCATCCAAACAGTACCATTCGCCAATTTTTTGTTCTTCAAGTTTAAGTGAACAACGAGCCCCATTGATAATCATGTAATGGAAATTATTTGTAACTTTCTACAAGTAGAACAATGAATGGAACAGGTAGACGGTAGAAATCATTGTATATATTGCTTCTATATAGTCTAAGAAACATATATGCAAAGCATCCAAACAGTACAATTGGCCAATTTTTTGCTCTTCAAGTTTAAGTGAACTACGCGCCCCATTGTTAATCCGTTAAAGGAAATTATTTGTAAATTTCGGCAAGTAGAACAATGAATGGATCATGTAGACGGTTGAAATCATTGTATATATTGCTTCTATATAGTCTACGAAACATATATGCAAAGCATCCAAACAGTACAATTCGCCAATTTTTTGTTCTTCAAGTTTAAGTGAAAAACGAGCCCCATTGATAATCATGGAACGGAAATTATTTGTAACTTTCTACAAGTAGAACAATGAATAGAACAGGTAGACGGTTGAAATCTTTGTATATGATGCTTCTATATAGTCTAAGAAATCTATATGCAAAGCATCTAAACAGTAACATACGCCAATTTTTTGATCTTCAAGTTTAAGTGAACAACGAGCCCCATTGATAATCATGAAATGGAAATTATTTGTAACTTTCTACAAGTAGAACAATGAATGGAACAGGTAGACGGTAGAAATCATTGTATATATTGCTTCTATATAGTCTAAGAAACATATATGCAAAGCATCCAAACAGTACAATTCGCCAATTACTTGTTCTTCAAGTTTAAGTGAACAACGAGCCCCATTGTTAATCCTTTAAAGGAAATTATTTGTAAATTTCGACAAGTAGAACAATGATTGGAACACGTAGACGGTTGAAATCTTTGTATATATTGCTTCCATATAGTCGAAGAAACATATATGCAAAGCATCCAAACAGTACAATTCGCCAATTTCTTGTTCTTCAAGTTTAAGTAAACTACGATCCCCATTGTTAATCCCTTACAGGAAATTATTTGTAACTTTCTACAAGTAGAACAATGAATGGAACAGGTAGACGGTTGAAATCATTGTATATATTGCTTCTATATAGTCTAAGAAACATATCTGCAAAGCATCCAAATATTACCATTCGCCAATTTTTTGTTCTTCAAGTTTAAGTGAACTACGAGCCCCATTGATAATCCTTTAACGAAAATTAATTGTAACTTTCTACAAGTAGAACAATGATTGGAACACGTAGACGGTTGAAATCTTTGTATATATTGCTTCCATATAGTCTAAGAAACATGTACGCAAAGCATCCAAACAGTACCATTCGCCAATTTTTTGTTCTTCAAGTTTAAGTGAACAACGAGCCCCATTGATAATCATGAAACGGAAATTATTTGTAACTTTCGACAAGAAGAACAATGAATGGAACAGGTAGACGGTTGAAATCCTTGTATATATTGCGTCTATATAGTCTAAGGAACATATATGCAAAGCATCCAAACAGTACAATTCGCCAATTTTTTGTTCTTCAAGTTTAAGTGAACAACGAGCCCCATTGATAATCATGAAACGGAAATTATTTGTAACTTTCTACAAGTAGAACAATGAATAGAACAGGTAGACGGTTGAAATCTTTGTATATGATGCTTCTATATAGTCTAAGAAATCTATATGCAAAGCATCTAAACAGTAACATTCGCCAATTTTTTGATCTTCAAGTTTAAGTGAACAACGAGCCCCATTGATAATCCTTTAAAGGAAATTATTTGTAAATTTCGACAAGTAGAACAATGATTGGAACACGTAGACGGTTGAAATCTTTGTATATATTGCTTCCATATAGTCTTTATAAATATGTACGCAAAGCATCCAAACAGTACCATTCGCCAATTTTTTGTTCTTCAAGTTTAAGTGAACAATGAGCCCCAATGGTTAATCTATTATCAGGAATTATCTGTAATTTTCGACAAGTAGAACGATGAATGGAACAGGTAGACGGTTGAAATCTTTGTATATATTGCTTCTATATAGTCTAAGAAACATATATGCATAGCGTCCAAACAGTACAATTCGCCAATTTTTTGCTCTTCAAGTTTAAGTGAACTACGCGCCCCATTGTTAATCCTTTAAAGGAAATTATTTGTAAATTTCGGCAAGTAGAACAATGAATGGATCATGTAGACGGTTGAAATCATTGTATATATTGCTTCTATATAGTCTACGAAACATATATGCAAAGCATCCAAACAGTACAATTCGCCAATTTTTTGTTCTTCAAGTTTAAGTGAACAACGAGCCCAATTGATAATCATGAAACGGAAATTATTTGTAACTTTCTACAAGTAGAACAATGAATAGAACAGGTAGACGGTTGAAATCTTTGTATATGATGCTTCTATATAGTCTAAGAAATCTATATGCAAAGCATCTAAACAGTAACATTCGCCAATTTTTTGATCTTCAAGTTTAAGTGAACAACGAGCCCCATTGATAATCATGAAATGGAAATTATTTGTAACTTTCTACAAGTAGAACAATGAATGGAACAGGTAGACGGTAGAAATCATTGTATATATTGCTTCTATATAGTCTAAGAAACATATATGCAAAGCATCCAAACAGTACAATTCGCCAATTACTTGTTCTTCAAGTTTAAGTGAACAACGAGCCCCATTGATAATCCTTTAAAGGAAATTATTTGTAAATTTCGACAAGTAGAACAATGATTGGAACACGTAGACGGTTGAAATCTTTGTATATATTGCTTCCATATAGTCGAAGAAACATATATGCAAAGCATCCAAACAGTACAATTCGCCAATTTCTTGTTCTTCAAGTTTAAGTGAACAATGAGCCCCAATGGTTAATCCTTTAGCGGAAATTATTTGTAACTTTCCACAAGAAGAACAATGAATAGAACAGTTAGACTGTTGAAATCTTTGTATATATTGCTTCTATATAGTCTAAGAAACATATATGCAAAGCATCCAAACGGTACAATTCGCCAATTTTTTGTTCTTCAAGTTTAAGTGAACAATGAGCCCCAATGGTTAATCCTTTATCGGAAATTATTTGTAACTTTCCACAAGAAGAACAATGAATGGAACAGGTAGACGGTTGAACTCTTTGAATATATTGCTTTTATATAGTCTAAGAAACATACCTGCAAAGCATCCCAACAGTACAATTCGCCAATTTATTGTTCTTCAAGTTTAAGTGAACAATGAGCCCCAATGGTTAATCCTTTATCGGAAATTATTTGTAACTTTCCACAAGAAGAACAATGAATGGAAGAGGTAGACGGTTGAAATCTTTGTATATATTGCTTCTATATAGCCTAAGAAACATATACGCAAAGCATCCAAACTGTACCATTCGCCAATTTTTTGTTCTTCAAGTTTACGTGATCTACGAGCCCCATTGTTAATCCTTTAAAGGAAATTATTTGTAAATTTCGTCAAGTATAACAATGATTGGAACACGTAGACGGTTGAAATCTTTGTATATATTGCTTCCATATAGTCTAAGAAACATATATGCAAAGCATCCAAACGGTACAATTCGCCAATTTTTTGTTCTTCAAGTTTAAGTGAACAATGAGCCCCAATGGTTAATCCTTTAGCGGAAATTATTTGTAACTTTCCACAAGAAGAACAATGAATAGAACAGTTAGACTGTTGAAATCTTTGTATATATTGCTTCTATATAGTCTAAGAAACATATATGCAAAGCATCCAAACGGTACAATTCGCCAATTTTTTGTTCTTCAAGTTTAAGTGAACAATGAGCCCCAATGATTAATCCTTTATCGGAAATTATTTGTAACTTTCCACAAGAAGAACAATGAATGGAACAGGTAGACGGTTGAACTCTTTGAATATATTGCTTTTATATAGTCTAAGAAACATACCTGCAAAGCATCCCAACAGTACAATTCGCCAATTTATTGTTCTTCAAGTTTAAGTGAACAATGAGCCCCAATGGTTAATCCTTTATCGGAAATTATTTGTAACTTTCCACAAGAAGAACAATGAATGGAAGAGGTAGACGGTTGAAATCTTTGTATATATTGCTTCTATATAGCCTAAGAAACATATATGCAAAGCATCCAAACTGTACCATTCGCCAATTTTTTGTTCTTCAAGTTTACGTGATCTACGAGCCCCATTGTTAATCCTTTATCGGAAATTATTTGTAACTTTCCACAAGAAGAACAATGAATGGAAGAGGTAGACGGTTGAAATCTTTGTATATATTGCTTCCATATAGTCTAAGAAACATATATGCAAAGCATCCAAACGGTACAATTCGCCAATTTTTTGTTCTTCAAGTTTAAGTGAACAATGGGCCCCAATGGTTAATCCTTTAGCGGAAATTATTTGTAACTTTCCACAAGAAGAACAATGAATAGAACAGTTAGACTGTTGAAATCTTTGTATATATTGCTTCTATATAGTCTAAGAAACATATATGCAAAGCATCCAAACGGTACAATTCGCCAATTTTTTGTTCTTCAAGTTTAAGTGAACAATGAGCCCCAATGGTTAATCCTTTATCGGAAATTATTTGTAACTTTCCACAAGAAGAACAATGAATGGAACAGGTAGACGGTTGAACTCTTTGTATATATTGCTTTTATATAGTCTAAGAAACATACCTGCAAAGCATCCCAACAGTACAATTCGCCAATTTATTGTTCTTCAAGTTTAAGTGAACAATGAGCCCCAATGGTTAATCCTTTATCGGAAATTATTTGTAACTTTCCACAAGAAGAACAATGAATGGAAGAGGTAGACGGTTGAAATCTTTGTATATATTGCTTCTATATAGCCTAAGAAACATATACGCAAAGCATCCAAACTGTACCATTCGCCAATTTTTTGTTCTTCAAGTTTACGTGATCTACGAGCCCCATTGTTAATCCTTTAAAGGAAATTATTTGTAAATTTCGTCAAGTATAACAATGATTGGAACACGTAGACGGTTGAAATCTTTGTATATATTGCTTCCATATAGTCTAAGAAACATATATGCAAAGCATCCAAACGGTACAATTCGCCAATTTTTTGTTCTTCAAGTTTAAGTGAACAATGAGCCCCAATGGTTAATCCTTTATCGGAAATTATTTGTAACTTTCCACAAGAAGAACAATGAATGGAACAGGTAGACGGTTGAACTCTTTGTATATATTGCTTTTATATAGTCTAAGAAACATACCTGCAAAGCAACCAAACAGTACCATTCGAGAATTTATTGTTCTTCAAGATTAAGTGAACAACGAGCCCCATTGATAATCATGAAAGGGAAATTATTTGTAACTTTCTACAAGTAGAACAATGAATAGAACAGTTAGACTGTTGAAATCTTTGTATATATTGCTTCTATATAGTCTAAGAAACATATATGCAAAGCATCCAAACGGTACAATTCGCCAATTTTTTGTTCTTCAAGTTTAAGTGAACAATGAGCCCCAATGGTTAATCCTTTATCGGAAATTATTTGTAACTTTCCACAAGAAGAACAATGAATGGAACAGGTAGACGGTTGAGATCTTTGTATATATTGCTTCTATATAGTCTAACAAACATATATGCAAAGCATCCAAACAGTACAATTCGCAAATTTATTGTTCTTCAAGTTTAAGTGAACAACGAGCCCTATTGTTAATGCTTTAAAGGAAATTATTTGTTAATTTCGACAAGTAGAACAATGAATGGAACAGGTAGGCGGTTGAAATCTTTCTATATAATGATTCTATATAGTCTAAGAAACATATATGCAAATCATCCAAACAGTACAATTCGCCAATTTTTTGATCTTCAAGTTTAAGTGAACTACGAGCCCCTTTGTTAATCCTTTACCGGAAATTATTTGTAACTTTCGACAAGTAGAATAATGAATGGAAGAGGTAGACGGTTGAAATCTTTGTATATATTGCTTCTATATAGTCTAAGAAACATATATGCAAATCATCCAAACAGTACAATTCGCCAATTTTTTGATCTTCAAGTTTAAGTGAACTACGAGCCCCTTTGTTAATCCTTTACCGGAAATTATTTGTAACTTTCGACAAGTAGAATAATGAATGGAAGAGGTAGACGGTTGAAATCTTTGTATATATTGCTTCTATATAGTCTAAGAAACATATATGCAAAGCATCCAAACAGTACCAGACGCCAATTTTTTGTTCTTCAAGTTTAAGTGAACAACGAGCCCCATTGATAATCATGAAACGGAAATTATTTGTAACTTTCTAATAGTAGAAAAATGAATAGAACAGGTAGACGGTTGAAATCATTATATATATTGCTTCTACATAGTCTAAGAAACATATATGCAAAGCATCCAAACAGTACAATTCGCCAATTTGTTGTTCTTCAAGTTTAAGTGAACTACGAGCCCCATTGTTAATCCTTTAACGGAAATTAATTGTAACTTTCTACAAGTAGAACAATGAATGGAACAGGTAGACGGTTGAAATCTTTGTATATATTGCTTCTATATAGTCTAAGAAACATATATGCAAAGCATCCAAAAAGTACAATTCGCCAATTTTTTTTGTTCTTCAAGTTTACGTGATCTACGAGCCCCATTGTTAATCCTTTAAAGGAAATTATTTGTAAATTTCGTCAAGTATAACAATGATTGGAACACGTAGACGGTTGAAATCTTTGTATATATTGCTTCCATATAGTCTAAGAAACATATATGCAAAGCATCCAAACGGTACAATTCGCCAATTTTTTGTTCTTCAAGTTTAAGTGAACAATGAGCCCCAATGGTTAATCCTTTATCGGAAATTATTTGTAACTTTCCACAAGAAGAACAATGAATGGAACAGGTAGACGGTTGAACTCTTTGTATATATTTCTTTTATATAGTCTAAGAAACATACCTGCAAAGCATCCAAACAGTACCATTCGAGAATTTATTGTTCTTCAAGATTAAGTGAACAACGAGCCCCATTGATAATCATGAAAGGGAAATTATTTGTAACTTTCTACAAGCAGAACAATGAATAGAACAGTTAGACTGTTGAAATCTTTGTATATATTGCTTCTATATAGTCTAAGAAACATATATGCAAAGCATCCAAACGGTACAATTCGCCAATTTTTTGTTCTTCAAGTTTAAGTGAACAATGAGCCCCAATGGTTAATCCTTTATCGGAAATTATTTGTAACTTTCCACAAGAAGAACAATGAACGGAACAGGTAGACGGTTGAACTCTTTGTATATATTGCTTTTATATAGTCTAAGAAACATACCTGCAAAGCATCCCAACAGTACAATTCGCCAATTTATTGTTCTTCAAGTTTAAGTGAACAATGAGCCCCAATGGTTAATCCTTTATCGGAAATTATTTGTAACTTTCCACAAGAAGAACAATGAATGGAAGAGGTAGACGGTTGAAATCTTTGTATATATTGCTTCTATATAGCCTAAGAAACATATACGCAAAGCATCCAAATTGTACCATTCGCCAATTTTTTGTTCTTCAAGTTTACGTGATCTACGAGCCCCATTGTTAATCCTTTAAAGGAAATTATTTGTAAATTTCGTCAAGTATAACAATGATTGGAACACGTAGACGGTTGAAATCTTTGTATATATTGCTTCCATATAGTCTAAGAAACATATATGCAAAGCATCGAAACAGTACAATTCGCCAATTTTTTGTTCTTCAAGTTTAAGTGAACAATGAGCCCCAATGGTTAATCCTTTATCGGAAATTATTTGTAACTTTCCACAAGAAGAACAATGAATAGAACAGTTAGACTGTTGAAATCTTTGTATATATTGCTTCTATATAGTCTAAGAAACATATATGCAAAGCATCCAAACGGTACAATTCGCCAATTTTTTGTTCTTCAAGTTTAAGTGAACAATGAGCCCCAATGGTTAATCCTTTATCGGAAATTATTTGTAACTTTCCACAAGAAGAACAATGAATGGAACAGGTAGACGGTTGAACTCTTTGTATATATTGCTTTTATATAGTCTAAGAAACATACCTGCAAAGCATCCCAACAGTACAATTCGCCAATTTATTGTTCTTCAAGTTTAAGTGAACAATGAGCCCCAATGGTTAATCCTTTATCGGAAATTATTTGTAACTTTCCACAAGAAGAACAATGAATGGAAGAGGTAGACGGTTGAAATCTTTGTATATATTGCTTCTATATAGCCTAAGAAACATATACGCAAAGCATCCAAACTGTACCATTCGCCAATTTTTTGTTCTTCAAGTTTACGTGATCTACGAGCCCCATTGTTAATCCTTTAAAGGAAATTATTTGTAAATTTCGTTAAGTATAACAATGATTGGAACACGTAGACGGTTGAAATCTTTGTATATATTGCTTCCATATAGTCTAAGAAACATATATGCAAAGCATCCAAACGGTACAATTCGCCAATTTTTTGTTCTTCAAGTTTAAGTGAACAATGAGCCCCAATGGTTAATCCTTTATCGGAAATTATTTGTAACTTTCCACAAGAAGAACAATGAATGGAACAGGTAGACGGTTGAACTCTTTGTATATATTGCTTTTATATAGTCTAAGAAACATACCTGCAAAGCATCCAAACAGTACCATTCGAGAATTTATTGTTCTTCAAGATTAAGTGAACAACGAGCCCCATTGATAATCATGAAAGGGAAATTATTTGTAACTTTCTACAAGTAGAACAATGAATAGAACAGTTAGACTGTTGAAATCTTTGTATATATTGCTTCTATATAGTCTAAGAAACATATATGCAAAGCATCCAAACGGTACAATTCGCCAATTTTTTGTTCTTCAAGTTTAAGTGAACAATGAGCCCCAATGGTTAATCCTTTATCGGAAATTATTTGTAACTTTCCACAAGAAGAACAATGAATGGAACAGGTAGACGGTTGAGATCTTTGTATATATTGCTTCTATATAGTCTAACAAACAAATATGCAAAGCATCCAAACAGTACAATTCGCAAATTTATTGTTCTTCAAGTTTAAGTGAACAACGAGCCCTATTGTTAATGCTTTAAATGAAATTATTTGTTAATTTCGACAAGTAGAACAATGAATGGAACAGGTAGGCGGTTGAAATCTTTCTATATAATGCTTCTATATAGTCTAAGAACAATATATGCAAATCATCCAAACAGTACAATTCGCCAATTTTTTGATCTTCAAGTTTAAGTGAACTACGAGCCCCTTTGTTAATCCTTTACCGGAAATTATTTGTAACTTTCGACAAGTAGAATAATGAATGGAAGAGGTAGACGGTTGAAATCTTTGTATATATTGCTTCTATATAGTCTAAGAAACATATATGCAAAGCATCCAAACAGTACCAGACGCCAATTTTTTGTTCTTCAAGTTTAAGTGAACAACGAGCCCCATTGATAATCATGAAACGGAAATTATTTGTAACTTTCTAATAGTAGAACAATGAATGGAACAGGTAGACTGTTGAAATCATTGTATATATTGCTTCTGTATAGTCTAAGAAACATATATGCAAAGCGTCCAAACAGTACAATTCGCCAATTATTTGATCTTCAAGTTTAAGTAAACTACGATCCCCATTGATAATCCCTTAACGGAAATTATTTGTAATTTTCTACAAGTAGAACAATGAATAGTACAGGTAGACGGGTGAAGTCTTTCTATATATTGCTTCTATATAGTCTAAGAAACATATATGCAAAGCATCCAAACAGTACCATTCGCCAATTTTTTGTTCTTCAAGTTTAAGTGAACAATGAGCCACATTGTTAATCCTTTAAAGGAAATTATTTGTAAATTTCGACAAGTGAACAATGATTGGAACACGTAGACGGTTGAAATCTTTGTATATATTGCTTCCATATAGTCAAAGAAACATATATGCAAAGCATCCAAACAGTACAATTCGCCAATTTTATGTTCTTCAAGTTTAAGTGAACAATGAGCCCCAATGGTTAATCCTTTATCGGAAATTATTTGTAATTTTCGACAAGTAGAACGATGAATGGAACAGGTAGACGGTTGTAATCTTTGTATATATTGCTTCTATATAGTCTAAGAAACATATATGCAAAGCATCCAAACAGTACCATTCGTCAATTTTTTGTTCTTCAAGTTTAAGTGAACAACGAGCCCCATTGTTAATCCTTTAAAGGAAATTATTTGTAAATTTCGACAAGTAGAACAATGAATGGAACAGGTAAACGGATGAAATCTTTGTATATATTGTTTCTATATAATCTAAGAAACATATATGTAAAGCATCCAAACAGTACCATTCGCCAATTTTTTGTTCTTCAAGTTTAAGTGAACTACGAGCCCCACTGTTAATCCTTTAAAGGAAATTATTTGTAAATTTCGGCAAGTAGAACAATCAATGGAATAGGTAGACGGTTGAAATCATTGTATATGTTGCTTCTATATAGTCTAAGAAACATATATGCATAGCGTCCAAACAGTACAATTCGCCAATTTTTTGCTCTTCAAGTTTAAGTGAACTACGAGCCCCATTGTTAATCATGAAACGGAAATTATTTGTAATTTTCTACAAGTAGAACAATGAATAGTACAGGTAGACGGGTGAAGTCTTTCTATATATTGCTTCTATATAGTCTAAGAAACATATATGCAATGCATCCAAACAGTACAATTCGCCAATTTCTTGTTCTTCAAGTTTAAGTAAACTACGATCCCCATTGTTAATCCCTTAACGGAAATTATTTGTAACTTGCGACAAGTAGAACAATGAATGGAACAGGTAGACGGTTGAAATCAATGTATATATTGCTTCTATATAGTCTAAGAAACATATATGCAAAGCATCCAAACAGTACCAGTCGCCAATTTTTTGTTCTTCAAGTTTAAGTGAACAGCGAGCCCCATTGATAATCATGAAATGGAAATTATTTGTAACTTTCGACAAGTAGAACAATGAATGGAACAGGTAGACGGTTGAAATCTTTGTATATATTGCTTCTCTATAATCTAAGAAACATATATTCAAAGCATCCAAACAGTACCATTCGCTAATTTTATGTTCTTCAAGTTTAAGTGAACTACGAGCCCCATTGTTAATCCTTTAAAGGAAATTATTTGTAAATTTCGACAAGTAGAACAATGAATGGAACAGGTAGACTGTTGAAATCATTGTATATATTGCTTCTATATAGTCTAAGAAACATATATGCATAGCGTCCAAACAGTACAATTCGCCAATTTTTTGCTCTTCAAGTTTAAGTGAACTACGAGCCCCATTGATAATCATGAAACGGAAATTATTTGAAACTTTCTACAAGTAGAACAATGAATAGAACAGGTAGACGGTTGAAATCTTTGTATATGTTGCTTCTATATAGTCTAAGAAACCTATATGCAAAGCATCTAAACAGTAACAATCGCCAATTTTTTGATCTTCAAGTTTAATTGAACAGCGAGCCCCATTGATATTCACCATTGATAATCGGTCAAATAATTTCCGTTAAAGGATTAACAATGGGGCTCGTTGTTCACTTAAACTTGAAGAACAAAAAATTGACGAATGGTACTGTTTGGATGCTTTGCATATATGTTTCTTAGACTATATAGAAGCAATATATACAAAGATTACAACCGTCTACCTGTTCCATTCATCGTTCTACTTGTCGAAAATTACAAATAATTTCCGATAAAGGATTAACCATTGGGGCTCATTGTTCACTTAAACTTGAAGAACATAAAATTGGCGAATTGTACTGTTTGGATGCTTTGCATATATGTTTCTTTGACTATATGGAAGCAATATATACAAAGATTTCAACCGTCTACGTGTTCCAATCATTGTTCACTTGTCGAAATTTACAAATAATTTCCTTTAAAGGATTAACAATGTGGCTCATTGTTCACTTAAACTTGAAGAACAAAAAATTGGCGAATGGTACTGTTTGGATGCTTTGCATATATGTTTCTTAGACTATATAGAAGCAATATATAGAAAGACTTCACCCGTCTACCTGTACTATTCATTGTTCTACTTGTAGAAAATTACAAATAATTTCCGTTAAGGGATTAACAATGGGGATCGTAGTTTACTTAAACTTGAAGAACAAGAAATTGGCGAATTGTACTGTTTGGATGCTTTGCATATATGTTTCTTAGACTATATAGAAGCAATATATAGAAAGACTTCACCCGTCTACCTGTACTATTCATTGTTCTACTTGTAGAAAATTACAAATAATTTCCGATAAAGGATTAACCATTGGGGCTCATTGTTCACTTAAACTTGAAAAACAAAAAATTGGCGAATGGTTCTGTTTGGATGCTTTGCGTACATGTTTCTTAGACTATATGGAAGCAATATATACGAAGATTTCAACCGTCTACGTGTTCCAATCATTGTTCTACTTGTCCAAATTTACAAATAATTTCCTTTAACGGATTAACAATGGGGCTCGTTGTTCGCTTAAACTTGAAGAACAAAAAATTGGCGAATTGTACTGTTTGGATGCTTTGCATGTATGTTTCTTAGACAATATAGAAGCAATATATACACTGATTTCAACCGTCTACCTGTTCCATTCATTGTTCTACTTGTCGAAATTGACAAATAATTTCCTTTAAAGGATTAACAATGGGGCTCGTAGTTCACGTAAACTTGAAGAACAAAAAAAATTGGCGAATTGTACTGTTTGGATGCTTTGCATATATGTTTCTTAGACTATATAGAAGCAATATATACAAAGATTTCAACCGTCTACCTGTTCCATTCATTGGTCTACTTGTAGAAAGTTACAATTAATTTCCGTGAAAGGATTAACAATGGGGCTCGTAGTTCACTTAAACTTGAAGAGCAAAAAATTGGCGAACTGTACTGTTTCGATGCATTGCATATATGTTTCTTAGACTATATGGAAGCAATATATACATAGATTTCAACAGTCTACGTGTTCCAATCATTGTTATACTTGCCGAAATTTACAAATAATTTCCTTTAAAGGATTAACAATGGGGCTCGTAGTTCACTTAAACTTGAAGAGCAAAAAATTGGCGAATTGTACTGTTTGGACGCTATGCATATATGTTCCTTAGACTATATAGAAGCAACATATACAATGATTTCAACCGTCTACCTATTCCATTCATTGTTCTACTTGCCGAAATTTACAAATAATTTCCTTTAAAGGATTAACAATGGGGCTCGTAGTTCACTTAAACTTGAAGATCAAAAAATTGGCGAATTGTACTGTTTGGACTCTTTGCATATATGATTCTTGGACTATATAGAAGTAATATATACAATGATTTCAACCGTCTACGTGATCCAATCATTGTTCTACTTGTCGAAATTTACAAATAATTTCCTTTAAAGGATTAACAATGGGGCTCGTAGTTCACTTAAACTTGAAGAACAATAAATTGGCGAATTGTACTGTTTGGATGCTTTGCATATATGTTTCTTAGACTATATAGAAGCAATATATACAAAGATCTCAACCGTCTACCTGTTCCATTCATTGTTCTACTTGTCGAAAGTTACAAATAATTTCCGATAAAGGATTAACCATTGGGGCTCATTGTTCACTTATACTTGAAAAACAAAAAATTGGCGAATGGTACTGTTTGGATGCTTTGCGTACATGTTTCTTAGACTATATGGAAGCAATATATACGAAGATTTCAACCGTCTACGTGTTCCAATCATTGTTCTACTTGTCGAAATTTACAAATAATTTCCTTTAACGGATTAACAATGGGGCTCGTTGTTCACTTAAACTTGAAGAACAAAAAATTGGCGAATTGTACTGTTTGGATGCTTTGCATATATGTTTCTTAGACTATATAGAAGCAATATATACAAAGATTTCGACCGTCTACCTGTTCCATTCATTGTTCTACTTGTCACAAGTTACAAATAATTTCCGTTAAAGTATTAACAATGGGGCTCGTAGTTCTCTTAAACTTGAAGAACAAAAAATTGGCGAATTGTACTGTTTGGATGCTTTGCATATATGTTTCTTAGACTATACAGAAGCAATATATACAAAGATTTCAACCGTCTACCTGTTCCATTCATTGTTCTACTTGTAGAAATTTACAATTAATTTCCGTTAAAGGATTAACAATGGGGCTCGTAGTTCACTTAAACTTGAAGAACAAAAAATTGGCGAATTGTACTGTTTGGATGCTTTGCATATATGTTTCTTAGACTATGTAGAAGCAATATATACAATGATTTCAACCGTCTACCTGTTCTATTCATTTTTCTACTATTAGAAAGTTACAAATAATTTCCGTTTCATGATTATCAATGGGGCTCGTTGTTCACTTAAACTTGAAGAACAAAAAATTGGCGTCTGGTACTGTTTGGATGCTTTGCATATATGTTTCTTAGACTATATAGAAGCAATATATACAAAGATTTCAACCGTCTACCTCTTCCATTCATTATTCTACTTGTCGAAAGTTACAAATAATTTCCAGTAAAGGATTAACAAAGGGGCTCGTAGTTCACTTAAACTTGAAGATCAAAAAATTGGCGAATTGTACTGTTTGGATGATTTGCATATATGTTTCTTAGACTATATAGAAGCATTATATAGAAAGATTTCAACCGCCTACCTGTTCCATTCATTGTTCTACTTGTCGAAATTAACAAATAATTTCCTTTAAAGCATTAACAATAGGGCTCGTTGTTCACTTAAACTTGAAGAACAATAAATTTGCGAATTGTACTGTTTGGATGCTTTGCATATATGTTTGTTAGACTATATAGAAGCAATATATACAAAGATCTCAACCGTCTACCTGTTCCATTCATTGTTCTACTTGTCGAAAGTTACAAATAATTTCCGATAAAGGATTAACCATTGGGGCTCATTGTTCACTTAAACTTGAAAAACAAAAAATTGGCGAATGGTACTGCTTGGATGCTTTGCGTACATGTTTCTTAGACTATATGGAAGCAATATATACGAAGATTTCAACCGTCTACGTGTTCCAATCATTGTTCTACTTGTCGAAATTTACAAATAATTTCCTTTAACGGATTAACAATGGGGCTCGTAGTTCACGTAAACTTGAAGAACAAAAAAAATTGGCGAATTGTACTGTTTGGATGCTTTGCGTATATGTTTCTTAGGCTATATAGAAGCAATATATACAAAGATTTCAACCGTCTACCTCTTCCATTCATTGTTCTTCTTGTGGAAAGTTACAAATAATTTCCGATAAAGGATTAACCATTGGGGCTCATTGTTCACTTAAACTTGAAGAACAATAAATTGGCGAATTGTACTGTTTGGATGCTTTGCAGGTATGTTTCTTAGACTATATAAAATCAATATATACAAAGAGTTCAACCGTCTACCTGTTCCATTCATTGTTCTTCTTGTGGAAAGTTACAAATAATTTCCGATAAAGGATTAACCATTGGGGCTCATTGTTCACTTAAACTTGAAGAACAAAAAATTGGCGAATTGTACCGTTTGGATGCTTTGCATATATGTTTCTTAGACTATATAGAAGCAATATATACAAAGATTTCAACAGTCTAACTGTTCTATTCATTGTTCTACTTGTAGAAAGTTACAAATAATTTCCCTTTCATGATTATCAATGGGGCTCGTTGTTCACTTAATCTTGAAGAACAATAAATTCTCGAATGGTACTGTTTGGATGCTTTGCAGGTATGTTTCTTAGACTATATAAAAGCAATATATACAAAGAGTTCAACCGTCTACCTGTTCCATTCATTGTTCTTCTTGTGGAAAGTTACAAATAATTTCCTTTAAAGGATTAACAATGGGGCTCGTAGTTCACTTAAACTTGAAGATCAAAAAATTGGCGAATTGTACTGTTTGGACTCTTTGCATATATGATTCTTGGACTATATCGAAGTAATATATACAATGATTTCAACCGTCTACGTGTTCCAATCATTGTTCTACTTGTCGAAATTTACAAATAATTTCCTTTAAAGGATTAACAATGGGGCTCGTAGTTCACTTAAACTTGAAGAACAATAAATTGGCGAATTGTACTGTTTGGATGCTTTGCATATATGTTTCTTAGACTATATAGAAGCAATATATACAAAGATCTCAACCGTCTACCTGTTCCATTCATTGTTCTACTTGTCGAAAGTTACAAATAATTTCCATTTCATGATTATCAATGGGGCTCGCTGTTCACTTAAACTTGAAGTTCAAAAAATTGGCGATTGTTACTGTTTAGATGCTTTGCATATAGGTTTCGTAGACTACATAGAAGCAACATATACAAAGATTTCAACCGTCTACCTGTTCTATTCATTGTTCTACTTGTAGAAAGTTACAAATAATTTCCGTTTCATGATTATCAATGGGGCTCGTTGTTCACTTAAACTTGGAGAACAAAAAATTGGCGAATGGTACTGTTTGGATGCTTTGCATATATGTTTCTTAGATTATAAAGAAGCAATATATACAAAGATTTCAACCGTCTACCTGTTCCATTCATTGTTCTACTTGTCACAAGTTACAAATAATTTCCGTTAAAGTATTAACCATTGGGGCTCATTGTTCACTTATACTTGAAAAACAAAAAATTGGCGAATGGTACTGTTTGGATGCTTTGCGTACATGTTTCTTAGACTATATGGAAGCAATATATACGAAGATTTCAACCGTCTACGTGTTCCAATCATTGTTCTACTTGTCGAAATTTACAAATAATTTCCTTTAACGGATTAACAATGGGGCTCGTTGTTCACTTAAACTTGAAGAACAAAAAATTGGCGAATTGTACAGTTTGGATGCTTTGCATATATGTTTCTTAGACTATATAGAAGCAATATATACAAAGATTTCAACCGTCTACCTGTTCCATTCATTGTTCTACTTGTCACAAGTTACAAATAATTTCCGTTAAAGTATTAACAATGGGGCTCGTAGTTCTCTTAAACTTGAAGAACAAAAAATTGGCGAATTGTACTGTTTGGATGCTTTGCATATATATTTCTTAGACTATACAGAAGCAATATATACAAAGATTTCAACCGTCTACCTGTTCCATTCATTGTTCTACTTGTAGAAATTTACAATTAATTTCCGTTAAAGGATTAACAATGGGGCTCGTAGTTCACTTAAACTTGAAGAACAAAAAATTGGCGAATGGTACTGTTTGGATGCTTTGCGTATATGTTTCATAGACTATATAGAAGCAATATATACAATGATTTCAACAGTCTACCTGTTCCATTCATTGTTCTACTTGTCGAAATTTACAAATAATTTCCGATAAAGGATTAACAATGGGGCTCATTGTTCACTTAAACTTGAAGAACAAAAAATTGGCGTCTGGTACTGTTTGGATGCTTTGCATATATGTTTCTTAGACTATATAGAAGCAATATATACAAAGATTTCAACCGTCTACCTCTTCCATTCATTATTCTACTTGTCGAAATTTACAAATAATTTCCGGTAAAGGATTAACAAAGGGGCTCGTAGTTCACTTAAACTTGAAGATCAAAAAATTGGCGAATTGTACTGTTTGGATGATTTGCATATATGTTTCTTAGACTATATAGAAGCATTATATAGAAAGATTTCAACCGCCTACCTGTTCCATTCATTGTTCTACTTGTCGAAATTAACAAATAATTTCCTTTAAAGCATTAACAATAGGGCTCGTTGTTCACTTAAACTTGAAGAACAATAAATTTGCGAATTGTACTGTTTGGATGCTTTGCATATATGTTTGTTAGACTATATAGAAGCAATATATACAAAGATCTCAGCCGTCTACCTGTTCCATTCATTGTTCTACTTGTCGAAAGTTACAAATAATTTCCGATAAAGGATTAACCATTGGGGCTCATTGTTCACTTAAACTTGAAAAACAAAAAATTGGCGAATGGTACTGCTTGGATGCTTTGCGTACATGTTTCTTAGACTATATGGAAGCAATGTATACGAAGATTTCAACCGTCTACGTGTTCCAATCATTGTTCTACTTGTCGAAATTTACAAATAATTTCCTTTAACGGATTAACAATGGGGCTCGTTGTTCGCTTAAACTTGAAGAACAAAAAATTGGCTAATTGTACTCTTTGGATGCTTTGCATGTATGTTTCTTAGACAATATAGAAGCAATATATACACTGATTTCAACCGTCTACCTGTTCCATTCATTGTTCTACTTGTCGAAATTGACAAATAATTTCCTTTAAAGGATTAACAATGGGGCTCGTAGTTCACGTAAACTTGAAGAACAAAAAAAATTGGCGAATTGTACTGTTTGGATGCTTTGCGTATATGTTTCTTAGGCTATATAGAAGCAATATATACAAAGATTTCAACCGTCTACCTCTTCCATTCATTGTTCTTCTTGTGGAAAGTTACAAATAATTTCCGATAAAGGATTAACCATTGGGGCTCATTGTTCACTTAAACTTGAAGAACAATAAATTGGCGAATTGTACTGTTTGGATGCTTTGCAGGTATGTTTCTTAGACTATATAAAAGCAATATATACAAAGAGTTCAACCGTCTACCTGTTCCATTCATTGTTCTTCTTGTGGAAAGTTACAAATAATTTCCGATAAAGGATTAACCATTGGGGCTCATCGTTCACTTAAACTTGAAGAACAAAAAATTGGCGAATTGTACCGTTTGGATGCTTTGCATATATGTTTCTTAGACTATATAGAAGCAATATATACAAAGATTTCAACAGTCTAACTGTTCTATTCATTGTTCTACTTGTAGAAAGTTACAAATAATTTCCCTTTCATGATTATCAATGGGGCTCGTTGTTCACTTAATCTTGAAGAACAATAAATTCTCGAATGGTACTGCTTGGATGCTTTGCAGGTATGTTTCTTAGACTATATAAAAGCAATATATACAAAGAGTTCAACCGTCTACCTGTTCCATTCATTGTTCTTCTTGTGGAAAGTTACAAATAATTTCCGATAAAGGATTAACCATTGGGGCTCATTGTTCACTTAAACTTGAAGAACAAAAAATTGGCGAATTGTACCGTTTGGATGCTTTGCATATATGTTTCTTAGACTATATGGAAGCAATATATTCAAAGATTTCAACCGTCTACGTGTTCCAATCATTGTTATACTTGACGAAATTTACAAATAATTTCCTTTAAAGGATTAACAATGGGGCTCGTAGATCACGTAAACTTGAAGAACAAAAAATTGGCGAATGGTACAGTTTGGATGCTTTGCGTATATGTTTCTTAGGCTATATAGAAGCAATATATACAAAGATTTCAACCGTCTACCTCTTCCATTCATTGTTCTTCTTGTGGAAAGTTACAAATAATTTCCTTTAAAGGATTAACAATGGGGCTCGTTGTTCACTTAAACTTGAAGAACAAAAAATTGGCGAATTGTACTGTTTGGATGCTATGTATATATGTTTCGTAGATTATATAGAAGCAATATACACAATGATTTCAACCGTCTAACTGATCCATTCATTGTTCTACTTGTCGCAATTTACAAATAATTTCCTTTAAAGGATTAACAATGGGGCTCGTAGTTCACTTAAACTTGAAGAAGCAAAAATTGGCGAATTGTACTGTTTGGATGCTTTGCATATACGTTTCTTAGACTATTTAGAAGCAATATATAAAAAGATTTCAACCGTCTACCTGCACTATTCATTGTTCTACTTGTAGAAAGTTACGAATAATTTCCATTTCATGATTATCAATGGGGCTCGCTGATCATTTAAACTTGAAGATCAAAAAATTGGCGATTGTTACTGTTTAGATGCTTTGCATATATGTTTCTTAGATTATATAGAAGCAATATATACAAAGATTTCAACCGTCTACCTGTTCCATTCATTGTTCTACTTGTCGAAAGTTACAAATAATTACCGATAAAGTATTAACAATGGGGCTCGTAGTTCACTTAAACTTGAAGATCAAATAATTGGCGAATTGTACTGTTTGGACGCTTTGCATATATGTTTCTTAGACTATACAGAAGCAATATATACAATGATTTCAACAGTCTACCAGTTCCATTCATTGTTCTACTTGTCGAAATTTACAAATAATTTCCTTTAAAGGATTAACAATGGGGCTCGTTGTTCACTTAAACTTGAAGAACAATAGATTGGCGAATTGTACTGTTTTGATGCTTTGCATATATGTTTCTTAGACTATATAGACGCAATATATACAAGGATTTCAACCGTCTACCTGTTCCATTCATTGTTCTACTTGTCGAAAGTTACAAATAATTACCGATAAAGGATTAACCATTGGGGCTCATTGTTCACTTAAACTTGAAGAACAAAAAATTGGCGAGTTGTACTGTTTGGATGCTTTGCATATATGTTTCTTAGACTATATAGAAGCAATATATACAATGATTTCAACAGTCTACCTATTCCATTCATTGTTCTACTTGTCGAAATTTACAAATAATTTCCTTTAAAGGATTAACAATGGGGCTCGTAGTTCACTTAAACTTGAGGAACAAAAAATTGGCGAATGGTACTGTTTGGATGCTTTGCATATATGTTTCTTAGACTATATGGAAGCAATATATACAAAGATTTCACCCGTCTACCTGTACTATTCATTGTTCTACTTGTAGAAAGTTACAAATAATTTCCATTTCATGATTATCAATGGGGCTCGCTGTTCACTTAAACTTGAAGATCAAAAAATTGGCGATTGTTACTGTTTAGATGCTTTGCATATATGTTTCTTAGATTATATAGAAGCAATATATACAAAGATTTCAACCGTCTACCTGTTCCATTCATTGTTCTACTTGCCGAAATTTACAAATAATTTCCTTTAAAGGATTAACAATGGGGCTCGTAGTTCACTTAGACTTGAAGAGCAAAAAATTGGCGAATTGTACTGTTTGGACGCTTTGCATATATGTTTCTTGGACTATATAGAAGTAATATATACAATGATTTCAACCGTCTACGTGTTCCAATCATTGTTCTACTTGTCGAAATTTACAAATTATTTCCTTTAAAGGATTAACAATGGGGCTCGTAGTTCACTTAAACTTGAAGAACAAAAAATTGGCGAATTGTACTGTTTGGATGCTTTGCATATATGTTTCTTAGACTATTTAGAAGCAATATATAGAACGATTTCACCCGTCTACCTGTACTATTCATTGTTCTACTTGGCGAAATTTACAAATAATTTCCTTTAAAGGATTAACAATGGGGCTCGTAGTTCACTTAAACTTGAAGAACAAAAAATTGGCGATTGTTACTGCTTAGATGCTTTGCATATATGTTTCTTAGATTATATAGAAGCAATATATACAAAGATTTCAACCGTCTACCTGTTCCATTCATTGTTCTACTTGTCGAAAATTACAAATAATTTCCGATAAAGGATTAACCATTGGGGCATTGTTCACTTAAACTTGAAGAACAAAAAATTGGCGAATGGTACTGTTTGGATGCTTTGCATATATGTTTCTTAGACTATATGGAAGCAATATATACAAAGATTTCAACCGTCTACGTGTTCCAATCATTGTTCTACTTGTCGAAAGTTACAAATAATTTCCGTTAAAGGATTAACCATTGGGGCTCATTGTTCACTTAAACTTGAAGAACAAAAAATTGGCGAATGGTACTGTTTGGATGCTTTGCGAATATGTTTCTTAGACTATATGGAAGCAATATATACAAAGATTTCAACCGTCTACGTGTTCCAATCATTGTTCTACTTGTCGAAAATTACAAATAATTTCCGAAAAAGGATTAACCATTGGGGCTCATTGTTCACTTAAACTTGAAGAACAAAAAATTGGCGAATGGTACTGTTTGGATGCTTTGCGTATATGTTTCATAGACTATATAGAAGCAATATGTACAATGATTTCAACAGTCTACCTGTTCCATTCGTTGTTCTACTTGTCGAAATTTACAAATAATTTCCGATAAAGGATTAACAATGGGGCTCATTGTTCACTTAAACTTGAAGAACAAAAAATTGGCGAATGGTACTGTTTGGATGCTTTGCATATATGTTTCTTAGACTATATGGAAGCTATATATACAAAGATTTCAACCGTCTACGTGTTCCAATCATTGTTCTACTTGTCGAAAGTTACAAATAATTTCCGTTAAAGGATTAACCATTGGGGCTCATTGTTCACTTAAACTTGAAGAACAATAAATTGGCGAATTGTACTGTTTCGATGCTTTGCATATATGTTTCTTAGACTATTTAGAAGCAACATATAGAAAGATTTCACCCGTCTACCTGTACTATTCATTGTTCTACTTGTAGAAAGTTACAAATAATTTCCATTTCATGATTATCAATGGGGCTCGCTGTTCACTTAAACTTGAAGATCAAAAAATTGGCGATTGTTACTGTTTAGATGCTTTGCATATATGTTTCTTAGATTATATAGAAGCAATATATACAAAGATTTCAACCGTCTACCTGTTCCATTCATTGTTCTACTTGCCGAAATTTACAAATAATTTCCTTTAAAGGATTAACAATGGGGCTCGTAGTTCACTTAAACTTGAAGAGCAAAAAATTGGCGAATTGTACTGTTTGGACGCTTTGCATATATGTTTCTTGGACTATATAGAAGTAATATATACAATGATTTCAACCGTCTACGTGTTCCAATCATTGCTCTACTTGTCGAAATTTACAAATAATTTCCTTTAAAGGATTAACAATGGGGCTCGTAGTTCACTTAAACTTGAAGAACAAAAAATTGGCGAATTGTACTGTTTGGATGCTTTGCATATATGTTTCTTAGACTATTTAGAAGCAATATATAGAAAGATTTCACCCGTCTACCTGTACTATTCATTGTTCTACTTGGCGAAATTTACAAATAATTTCCTTTAAAGGATTAACAATGGGGCTCGTAGTTCACTTAAACTTGAAGAACAAAAAATTGGCGATTGTTACTGCTTAGATGCTTTGCATATATGTTTCTTAGATTATATAGAAGCAATATATACAAAGATTTCAACCGTCTACCTGTTCCATTCATTGTTCTACTTGTCGAAAATTACAAATAATTTCCGATAAAGGATTAACCATTGGGGCATTGTTCACTTAAACTTGAAGAACAAAAAATTGGCGAATGGTACTGTATGGATGCTTTGAATATATGTTTCTTAGATTATATAGAAGCAATATATACAAAGATTTCAACCGTCTGCCTGTTCCATTCATTGTTCCCTTGTCGAAAGTTACAAATAATTTCCGATAAAGGATTAACAATGGGGCTCATTGTTCACTTAAACTTGAAGAACAAAAAATTGGCGAATGGTACTGTTTGGATGCTTTGCATATATGTTTCTTAGACTATATGGAAGCAATATATACAAAGATTTCAACCGTCTACGTGTTCCAATCATTGTTCTACTTGTCGAAAGTTACAAATAATTTCCGTTAAAGGATTAACCATTGGGGCTCATTGTTCACTTAAACTTGAAGAACAAAAAATTGGCGAATGGTACTGTTTGGATGCTTTGCGAATATGTTTCTTAGACTATATGGAAGCAATATATACAAAGATTTCAACCGTCTACGTGTTCCAATCATTGTTCTACTTGTCGAAAGTTACAAATAATTTCCGTTAAAGGATTAACCATTGGGGCTCATTGTTCACTTAAACTTGAAGAACAATAAATTGGCGAATTGTACTGTTTTGATGCTTTGCATATATGTTTCTTAGACTATTTAGAAGCAACATATAGAAAGATTTCACCCGTCTACCAGTACTATTCATTGTTCTACTTGTAGAAAGTTACAAATAATTTCCATTTTATGATTATCAATGGGGCTCGCTGTTCACTTAAACTTGAAGATCAAAAAATTGGCGATTGTTACTGTTTAGATGCTTTGCATATATGTTTCTTAGATTATATAGAAGCAATATATACAAAGATTTCATCCGTCTACCTGTTCCATTCATTGTTCTACTTGCCGAAATTTACAAATAATTTCCTTTAAAGGATTAACAATGGGGCTCGTAGTTCACTTAAACTTGAAGAGCAAAAAATTGGCGAATTGTACTGTTTGGACGCTTTGCATATATGTTCCTTGGACTATATAGAAGTAATATATACAATGATTTCAACCGTCTACGTGTTCCAATCATTGTTCTACTTGTCGAAATTTACAAATAATTTCCTTTAAAGGATTAACAATGGGGCTCGTAGTTCACTTAAACTTGAAGAACAAAAAATTGGCGAATTGTACTGTTTGGATGCTTTGCATATATGTTTCTTAGACTATTTAGAAGCAATATATAGAAAGATTTCACCCGTCTACCTGTACTATTCATTGTTCTACTTGTCGAAATTTACAAATAATTTCCTTTAAAGGATTAACAATGGGGCTCGTAGTTCACTTAAACTTGAAGAACAAAAAATTGGCGAATTGTACTGTTTGGATGCTTTGCATATATGTTTCTTAGACTATTTAGAAGCAATATATAGAAAGATTTCACCCGTCTACCTGTACTATTCATTGTTCTACTTGTCGAAATTTTCAAATAATTTCCTTTAAAGAATTAACAATGGGGCTCGTAGTTCACTTAAACTTGAAGAACAAAAAATTGGCGATTGTTACTGCTTAGATGCTTTGCATATATGTTTCTTAGATTATATAGAAGCAATATATACAAAGATTTCAACCGTCTACCTGTTCCATTCATTGTTCTACTTGTCGAAAATTACAAATAATTTCCGATAAAGGATTAACCATTGGGGCATTGTTCACTTAAACTTGAAGAACAAAAAATTGGCGAATGGTACTGTTTGGATGCTTTGAATATATGTTTCTTAGATTATATAGAAGCAATATATACAAAGATTTCAACCGTCTGCCTGTTCCATTCATTGTTCTCCTTGTCGAAAGTTACAAATAATTTCCGATAAAGGATTAACAATGGGGCTCATTGTTCACTTAAACTTGAAGAACAAAAAATTGGCGAATGGTACTGTTTGGATGCTTTGCATATATGTTTCTTAGACTATATGGAAGCAATATATACAAAGATTTCAACCGTCTACGTGTTCCAATCATTGTTCTACTTGTCGAAAGTTACAAATAATTTCCGTTAAAGGATTAACCATTGGGGCTCATTGTTCACTTAAACTTGAAGAACAAAAAATTGGCGAATGGTACTGTTTGGATGCTTTGCGAATATGTTTCTTAGACTATATGGAAGCAATCTATACAAAGATTTCAACCGTCTACGTGTTCCAATCATTGTTCTACTTGTCGAAAATTGCAAATAATTTCCGAAAAAGGATTAACCATTGGGGCTCATTGTTCACTTAAACTTGAAGAACAAAAAATTGGCGAATGGTACTGTTTGGATGCTTTGCGTATATGTTTCATAGACTATATAGAAGCAATATATACAATGATTTCAACAGTCTACCTGTTCCATTCATTGTTCTACTTGTCGAAATTTACAAATAATTTCCGATAAAGGATTAACAATGGGGCTCATTGTTCACTTAAACTTGAAGAACAATAAATTGGCGAATGGTACTGTTTGGATGCTTTGCATATATGTTTCTTAGACTATATGGAAGCAATATATACAAAGATTTCAACCGTCTACGTGTTCCAATCATTGTTCTACTTGTCGAAAGTTACAAATAATTTCCGTTAAAGGATTAACCATTGGGGCTCATTGTTCACTTAAACTTGAAGAACAACAAATTGGCGAATTGTACTGTTTGGATGCTTTGCATATATGTTTCTTAGACTAATTAGAAGCAACATATAGAAAGATTTCACCCGTCTACCTGGACTATTCATTGTTCTACTTGTAGAAAGTTACAAATAATTTCCATTTCATGATTATCAATGGGGCTCGCTGTTCACTTAAACTTGAAGATCAAAAAATTGGCGATTGTTACTGTTTAGATGCTTTGCATATATGTTTCTTAGATTATATAGAAGCAATATATACAAAGATTTCAACCGTCTACCTGTTCCATTCATTGTTCTACTTGCCGAAATTTACAAATAATTTCCTTTAAAGGATTAACAATGGGGCTCGTAGTTCACTTAAACTTGAAGAGCAAAAAATTGGCGAATTGTACTGTTTGGACGCTTTGCATATATGTTTCTTGGACTATATAGAAGTAATATATACAATGATTTCAACCGTCTACGTGTTCCAATCATTGTTCTACTTGTCGAAATTTACAAATAATTTCCTTTAACGGATTAACAATGGGGCTCGTAGTTCACTTAAACTTGAAGAACAAAAAATTGGCGAATTGTACTGTTTGGATGCTTTGCATATATGTTTCTTAGATTATATAGAAGCAATATATACAAAGATTTCAACCGTCTACGTGTTCCAATCATTGTTCTACTTGTCGAAAGTTACAAATAATCTCCGTTAAAGGATTAACCATTGGGGCTCATTGTTCACTTAAACTTGAAGAACAAAAAATTGGCGAATGGTACTGTTTGGATGCTTTGCGAATATGTTTCTTAGACTATATGGAAGCAATATATACAAAGATTTCAACCGTCTACGTGTTCCAATCATTGTTCTACTTGTCGAAGATTACAAATAATTTCCAATAAAGGATTAACCATTGGGGCATTGTTCACTTAAACTTGAAGAACAAAAAATTGGCGAATGGTACTGTTTGGATGCTTTGCGTACATGTTTCATAGACTATATGGAAGCAATATATACAAAGATTTCAACCGTCTACGTGTTCCAATCATTGTTCTACTTGTAGAAATTTAGAATTAATTTCCGTTAAAGGATTAACAATGGGGCTCGTAGTTCACTTAAATTTGAAGAACAAAAAATTGGCGAATTGTACTGTTTGGATGCTTTGCATATTTGTTTCGTAGACTATATAGAAGCAATATATACAAAGATTTCAACCGTCTACCTGTTCCATTCATTGTTCTACTTGTCGAAAGTTACAAATAATTTCCGATAAAGGATTAACAATGGGGCTCATTGTTCACTTAAACTTGAAGGACAAAAAATTGGCGAATGGTACTGTTTGGATGCTTTGCATATATGTTTCTTAGACTATATGGAAGCAATATATACAAAGATTTCAACAGTCTACGTGTTACAATCATTGTTCTACTTGTAGAAATTTACAATTAATTTCCGTTAAAGGATTAACAATGGGGCTCGTAGTTCACTTAAACTTGAAGAACAAAAAATTGGCGATTCTTACGGCTTAGATGCTTTGCATATATGTTTCTTAGATTATATAGAAGCAATATATACAAAGATTTCAACCGTCTACCTGTTCCATTCATTGTTCTACTTGTCGAAAATTACAAATAATTTCCGTTAAAGGATTAACAATGGGGCTCGTAGTTCACTTAAACATGCAGATGAAATAATTGGCGAATTGTACTGTTTGGATGCTTTGCATATGTGTCTCTTAGATTATATAGAAGCAATATATACAATGATTTCAACCGTCTACCTGTTCCATTCATTGTTCTACTTGTCGAAAGTTACAAATAATTTCCGTTAAGGGATTAACAATGGGGATCGTAGTTTACTTAAACTTGAAGAACAAAAAATTGGCGAATTGTACTGTTTGGATGCTTTGCATATATGTTTCTTAGACTATATAGAAGCAATATATACAATGATTTCAACAGTCTACCTGTTCCATTCATTGTTCTACTTGTCGAAATTTACAAATAATTTCCTTTAAAGGATTAACAATGGGGCTCGTTGTTCACTTAAACTTGAAGAACAATAAATTGGCGAATTGTACTGTTTGGATGCTTTGCATATATGTTTCTTAGACTATATAGAAGCAATATATACAAAGAATTCAACCGTCTACCTGTTCCATTCATTGTTCTACTTGTCGAAATTTACAAATAATTTCCGATAAAGGATTAACAATGGGGCTCATTGTTCACTTAAACTTGAAGAACAATAAATTGGCGAATGGTACTGTTTGGATGCTTTGCATATATGTTTCTTAGACTATATGGAAGCAATATATACAAAGATTTCAACCGTCTACGTGTTCCAATCATTGTTCTACTTGTCGAAAGTTACAAATAATTTCCGTTAAAGGATTAACCATTGGGGCTCATTGTTCACTTAAACTTGAAGAACAACAAATTGGCGAATTGTACTGTTTGGATGCTTTGCATATATGTTTCTTAGACTAATTAGAAGCAACATATAGAAAGATTTCACCCGTCTACCTGGACTATTCATTGTTCTACTTGTAGAAAGTTACAAATAATTTCCATTTCATGATTATCAATGGGGCTCGCTGTTCACTTAAACTTGAAGATCAAAAAATTGGCGATTGTTACTGTTTAGATGCTTTGCATATATGTTTCTTAGATTATATAGAAGCAATATATACAAAGATTTCAACCGTCTACCTGTTCCATTCATTGTTCTACTTGCCGAAATTTACAAATAATTTCCTTTAAAGGATTAACAATGGGGCTCGTAGTTCACTTAAACTTGAAGAGCAAAAAATTGGCGAATTGTACTGTTTGGACGCTTTGCATATATGTTTCTTGGACTATATAGAAGTAATATATACAATGATTTCAACCGTCTACGTGTTCCAATCATTGTTCTACTTGTCGAAATTTACAAATAATTTCCTTTAACGGATTAACAATGGGGCTCGTAGTTCACTTAAACTTGAAGAACAAAAAATTGGCGAATTGTACTGTTTGGATGCTTTGCATATATGTTTCTTAGACTATTTAGAAGCAATATATACAAAGATTTCACCCGTCTACCTGTACTATTCATTGTTCTACTTGGCGAAATTTACAAATAATTTCCTTTAAAGGATTAACAATGGGGCTCGTAGTTCACTTAAACTTGAAGAACAAAAAATTGACGATTCTTACTGCTTAGATGCTTTGCATATATGTTTCTTAGATTATATAGAAGCAATATATACAAAGATTTCAACCGTCTACCTGTTCCATTCATTGTTCTACTTGCCGAAATTTACAAATAATTTCCTTTAAAGGATTAACAATGGGGCTCGTAGTTCACTTAAACTTGAAGAGCAAAAAATTGGCGAATTGTACTGTTTGGACGCTTTGCATATATGTTTCTTGGACTATATAGAAGTAATATATACAATGATTTCAACCGTCTACGTGTTCCAATCATTGTTCTACTTGTCGAAATTTACAAATAATTTCCTTTAACGGATTAACAATGGGGCTCGTAGTTCACTTAAACTTGAAGAACAAAAAATTGGCGAGTTGTACTGTTTGGATGCTTTGCATATATGTTTCTTAGACTATTTAGAAGCAATATATACAAAGATTTCACCCGTCTACCTGTACTATTCATTGTTCTACTTGGCGAAATTTACAAATAATTTCCTTTAAAGGATTAACAATGGGGCTCGTAGTTCACTTAAACTTGAAGAACAAAAAATTGGCGATTCTTACGGCTTAGATGCTTTGCATATATGTTTCTTAGATTATATAGAAGCAATATATACAAAGATTTCAACCGTCTACCTGTTCCATTCATTGTTCTACTTGCCGAAATTTACAAATAATTTCCTTTAAAGGATTAACAATGGGGCTCGTAGTTCACTTAAACTTGAAGAGCAAAAAATTGGCGAATTGTACTGTTTGGACGCTTTGCATATATGTTTCTTGGACTATATAGAAGTAATATATACAATGATTTCAACCGTCTACGTGTTCCAATCATTGTTCTACTTGTCGAAATTTACAAATAATTTCCTTTAACGGATTAACAATGGGGCTCGTAGTTCACTTAAACTTGAAGAACAAAAAATTGGCGAGTTGTACTGTTTGGATGCTTTGCATATATGTTTCTTAGACTATTTAGAAGCAATATATACAAAGATTTCACCCGTCTACCTGTACTATTCATTGTTCTACTTGGCGAAATTTACAAATAATTTCCTTTAAAGGATTAACAATGGGGCTCGTAGTTCACTTAAACTTGAAGAACAAAAAATTGGCGATTCTTACGGCTTAGATGCTTTGCATATATGTTTCTTAGATTATATAGAAGCAATATATACAAAGATTTCAACCGTCTACCTGTTCCATTCATTGTTCTACTTGTCGAAAATTACAAATAATTTCCGATAAAGGATTAACCATTGGGGCATTGTTCACTTAAACTTGAAGAACAAAAAATTGGCGAATGGTACTGTTTGGATGCTTTGAATATATGTTTCTTAGATTATATAGAAGCAATATATACAAAGATTTCAATCGTCTACGTGTTCCAATCATTGTTCTACTTGTCGAAAGTTACAAATAATTTCCGTTAAAGGATTAACCATTGGGGCTCATTGTTCACTTAAACTTGAAGAACAAAAAATTGGCGAATGGTACTGTTTGGATGCTTTGCGAATATGTTTCTTAGACTATATGGAAGCAATATATACAAAGATTTCAACCGTCCACGTGTTCCAATCATTGTTCTACTTGTCGAAAGTTACAAATAATTTCCGTTAAAGGATTAACCATTGGGGCTCATTGTCCACTTAAACTTGAAGAACAATAAATTGGCGAATTGTACTGTTTGGATGCTTTGCATATATGTTTCTTAGACTATTTAGAAGCAACATATAGAAAGATTTCACCCGTCTACCTGTACTATTCATTGTTCTACTTGTAGAAAGTTACAAATAATTTCCGTTTCATGATTATCAATGGGGCTCGTTGTTCACTTAAACTTGAAGAACAAAAAATTCACGAATGGTACTGTTTGGATGCTTTGCATATATGTTTCTTAGATTATATGGAAGCAATATATACAAAGATTTCAACCGTCTACGTGTTCCAATCATTGTTCTACTTGTCGAAAATTACAAATAATTTCCGATAAAGGATTAACCATTGGCGCTCATTGTTCACTTAAATTTGAAGAACAAAAAATTGGCGAATGGTACTGTTTGGATGCTTTGCGTATATGTTTCTTAGACTATATAGAAGCAATATATACAATGATTTCAACAGTCTATCTGTTCCATTCATTGTTCTACTTGTCGAAATTTACAAATAATTTCCTTTAATGGATTAACAATGGGGCTCGTAGTTCACTTAAAATTGAAGGGCAAAAAATTGGCGATTTGTACTGTTTGGACGCTTTGCATATATGTTTCTTGGACTATATAGAAGCAATATATACAATGATTTCAACCGTCTACGTGTTCCAATCATTGTTCTACTTGTCGAAATTTACAAATAATTTCCTTTAAAGGATTAACAATGGGGCTCGTAGTTCACTTAAACTTGAAGATCAAAAAATTGGCGATTGTTACTGCTTAGATGCTTTGCATATATGTTTCTTAGATTATATAGAAGCAATATATTCAAAGATTTCAACCGTCTACCTGTTCCATTCATTGTTCTACTTGTCGAAGATTACAAATAATTTCCAATAAAGGATTAACCATTGGGGCATTGTTCACTTAAACTTGAAGAACAAAAAATTGGCGAATGGTACTGTTTGGATGCTTTGCGTACATGTTTCATAGACTATATGGAAGCAATATATACAAAGATTTCAACAGTCTACGTTTTCCAATCATTGTTCTACTTGTAGAAATTTAGAATTAATTTCCGTTAAAGGATTAACAATGGGGCTCGTAGTTCACTTAAATTTGAAGAACAAAAAATTGGCGAATTGTACTGTTTGGATGCTTTGCATATTTGTTTCGTAGACTATATAGAAGCAGTATATACAAAGATTTCAACCGTCTATCTGTTCCATTCATTGTTCTACTTGTCGAAAGTTACAAATAATTTCCGATAAAGGATTAACAATGGGGCTCATTGTTCACTTAAACTTGAAGGACAAAAAATTGGCGAATGGTACTGTTTGGATGCTTTGCATATATGTTTCTTAGACTATATGGAAGCAATATATACAAAGATTTCAACAGTCTACGTGTTACAATCATTGTTCTACTTGTAGAAATTTACAATTAATTTCCGTTAAAGGATTAACAATGGGGCTCGTAGTTCACTTAAACTTGAAGAACAAAAACTGGCGATTCTTACGGCTTAGATGCTTTGCATATATGTTTCTTAGATTATATAGAAGCAATATATACAAACATTTCAACCGTCTACCTGTTCCATTCATTGTTCTACTTGTCGAAAATTACAAATAATTTCCGTTAAAGGATTAACAATGGGGCTCGTAGTTCACTTAAACATGAAGATGAAATAATTGGCGAATGGTACTGTTTGGATGCTTTGCGAATATGTTTCTTAGACTATATGGAAGCAATATATACAAAGATTTCAACCGTCCACGTGTTCCAATCATTGTTCTACTTGTCGAAAGTTACAAATAATTTCCGTTAAAGGATTAACCATTGGGGCTCATTGTCCACTTAAACTTGAAGAACAATAAATTGGCGAATTGTACTGTTTGGATGCTTTGCATATATGTTTCTTAGACTATTTAGAAGCAACATATAGAAAGATTTCACCCGTCTACCTGTACTATTCATTGTTCTACTTGTAGAAAGTTACAAATAATTTCCGTTTCATGATTATCAATGGGGCTCGTTGTTCACTTAAACTTGAAGAACAAAAAATTCACGAATGGTACTGTTTGGATGCTTTGCATATATGTTTCTTAGATTATATGGAAGCAATATATACAAAGATTTCAACCGTCTACGTGTTCCAATCATTGTTCTACTTGTCGAAAATTACAAATAATTTCCGATAAAGGATTAACCATTGGCGCTCATTGTTCACTTAAATTTGAAGAACAAAAAATTGGCGAATGGTACTGTTTGGATGCTTTGCGTATATGTTTCTTAGACTATATAGAAGCAATATATACAATGATTTCAACAGTCTATCTGTTCCATTCATTGTTCTACTTGTCGAAATTTACAAATAATTTCCTTTAATGGATTAACAATGGGGCTCGTAGTTCACTTAAAATTGAAGGGCAAAAAATTGGCGATTTGTACTGTTTGGACGCTTTGCATATATGTTTCTTGGACTATATAGAAGCAATATATACAATGATTTCAACCGTCTACGTGTTCCAATCATTGTTCTACTTGTCGAAATTTACAAATAATTTCCTTTAAAGGATTAACAATGGGGCTCGTAGTTCACTTAAACTTGAAGATCAAAAAATTGGCGATTGTTACTGCTTAGATGCTTTGCATATATGTTTCTTAGATTATATAGAAGCAATATATTCAAAGATTTCAACCGTCTACCTGTTCCATTCATTGTTCTACTTGTCGAAGATTACAAATAATTTCCAATAAAGGATTAACCATTGGGGCATTGTTCACTTAAACTTGAAGAACAAAAAATTGGCGAATGGTACTGTTTGGATGCTTTGCGTACATGTTTCATAGACTATATGGAAGCAATATATACAAAGATTTCAACAGTCTACGTTTTCCAATCATTGTTCTACTTGTAGAAATTTAGAATTAATTTCCGTTAAAGGATTAACAATGGGGCTCGTAGTTCACTTAAATTTGAAGAACAAAAAATTGGCGAATTGTACTGTTTGGATGCTTTGCATATTTGTTTCGTAGACTATATAGAAGCAGTATATACAAAGATTTCAACCGTCTATCTGTTCCATTCATTGTTCTACTTGTCGAAAGTTACAAATAATTTCCGATAAAGGATTAACAATGGGGCTCATTGTTCACTTAAACTTGAAGGACAAAAAATTGGCGAATGGTACTGTTTGGATGCTTTGCATATATGTTTCTTAGACTATATGGAAGCAATATATACAAAGATTTCAACAGTCTACGTGTTACAATCATTGTTCTACTTGTAGAAATTTACAATTAATTTCCGTTAAAGGATTAACAATGGGGCTCGTAGTTCACTTAAACTTGAAGAACAAAAACTGGCGATTCTTACGGCTTAGATGCTTTGCATATATGTTTCTTAGATTATATAGAAGCAATATATACAAACATTTCAACCGTCTACCTGTTCCATTCATTGTTCTACTTGTCGAAAATTACAAATAATTTCCGTTAAAGGATTAACAATGGGGCTCGTAGTTCACTTAAACATGAAGATGAAATAATTGGCGAATTGTACTGTTTGGATGCTTTGCATATGTGTCTCTTAGATTATATAGAAGCAATATATACAATGATTTCAACCGTCTACCTGTTCCATTCATTGTTCTACTTGTCGAAAGTTACAAATAATTTCCGTTAAGGGATTAACAATGGGGATCGTAGTTTACTTAAACTTGAAGAACAAAAAATTGGCGAATTGTACTGTTTGGATGCTTTGCATATATGTTTCTTAGACTATATAGAAGCAATATATACAATGATTTCAACAGTCTACCTGTTCCATTCATTGTTCTACTTGTCGAAATTTACAAATAATTTCCTTTAAAGGATTAACAATGGGGCTCGTTGTTCACTTAAACTTGAAGAACAATAAATTGGCGAATTGTACTGTTTGGATGCTTTGCATATATGTTTCTTAGACTATATAGAAGCAATATATACAAAGAATTCAACCGTCTACCTGTTCCATTCATTGTTCTACTTGTCGAAAGTTACAAATAATTTCCGATAAAGGATTAACCATTGGGGCTCATTGTTCGCTTAAACTTGAAAAACAAAAAATTGGCGAATTGTACTGTTTGGATGCTTTGCATATATGTTTCTTAGACTATATGGAAGCTATATATACAATGATTTCAACCGTCTACCTGTTCCATTCATTGTTCTACTTGTCGAAATTTACAAATAATTTCCTTTAAAGGATTAACAATGGGTCTCGTAGTTCACTTAAACTTGAAGAGCAAAAAATTGGCGAATTGTACTGTTTGGACGCTTTGCGTATATGTTTCTTGGACTATATAGAAGCAATATATGCAATGATTTCAACCGTCTACGTGTTCCATTCATTGTTCTACTTGTCGAAAATTACAAATAATTTCCGATTAAGGATTAACCATTGGGGCTCATTGTTCACTTAAACTTGAAGACCAAAAAATTGGCAAATGGTACTGTTTGGATGCTTTGCGTACATGTTTCTTAGACTATATGGAAGCAATATATACAAAGATTTCAACCGTCTACGTGTTCCAATCATTGTTCTTCTTGTCGAAATTTACAAATAATTTCCTTTAAAGGATTAACATATAGTGCCCCTTTCAACAAAAAAAAAAGGGAAAAAGATGGTATTAGATGAACGGATTTCGTAGGTACGGGCCTGAATAGCCCGTACCCGCGTGTCATCTGTTTAGCGACCAAACGCCGATGCGTGGCTTTTGACGCAGTCTGATTCGATCATCTTAGTGAGACGGATGTCGTGCCTTTATTACTTTTATTACCGTTATTATTATTATTATTATTAACCTTATTACTATTATCCTTGTTACTACATATAATTATCACCAAATATATACTCTAGTTATTTTGTTTAATTTGTGTCGTGTGTGTGTTTTCATTTATTTATTACCTTACTTACATATTTAATACCTTACTACAAACAATGGGGCTCGTTGTTCACTTAAACTTGAAGAACAAGAAATTGGCGAATTGTACTGTTTGGATGCTTTGCATATATGTTTCGTAGGTTATATAGAAGCAATATATACAATGATTTCAACCGTCTACCTGATCCATTCATTGTTCTACTTGTCGAAATTTACAAATAATTTCCTTTAAAGGATTAACAATGGGGATCGTAGTTCACTTAAACTTGAAGAACAAGAAATTGGCGAATTGTACTGTTTGGATGCTTTGCATATATGTTTCGTAGGTTATATAGAAGCAATATATACAATGATTTCAACCGTCTACCTATTCCATTCATTGTTCTACTTGTCGAAATTTACAAATAATTTCCTTTAAAGGATTAACAATGGGGCTCGTTGTTCACTTAAACTTGAAGAACAATAAATTGGCGAATTGTACTGTTTGGATGCTTTGCGTACATGTTTCTTAGACTATATGGAAGCAATATATACAAAGATTTCAACCGTCTACGTGTTCCAATCATTGTTCTACTTGCCGAAATTTACAAATAATTTCCTTTAAAGGATTAACAATGGGGATCGTTGTTCACTTAAACTTGCAGAACAAGAAATTGGCGAATTGTACTGTTTGGATGCTTTGCATATATGTTTCTTAGATTATATAGAAGCAATATATACAAAGATTTCAACCGTCTACCTGTTCCATTCATTGTTCTGCTTGTCGAAAATTACAAATAATTTCCTTTAAAGGATTAACAATGGGGCTCGTAGTTCACTTAAACATGAAGAACAAAGAATTGGCGAATGGTACTGTTTGGATGCTTTGCATATATGTTTCTTAGATTATATAGAAGCAATATATACAAAGATTTCAACCGTCTACCTGTCCCATTCATTGTTCTACTTGTCGAAATTTACAAATAATTTCCTTCAAAGGATTAACAATGGGGCTCGTTGTTCACTTAAACTTGAAGAACAATAAATTGGCGAATTGTACTGTTTCGATGCTTTGCATATATGTTTCTTAGACTATATAGACGCAATATATACAAGGATTTCAACCGTCTACCTGTTCCATCCATTGTTCTACTTGTCGAAAGTTACAAATAATTAACGATAAAGGATTAACCTTTGGGGCTCATTGTTCACTTAAACATGAAGAACAAAAAATTGGCGAATTGTACTGTTTGGATGCTTTGCATATATGTTTCTTAGACTATATAGAAGCAATATATACAAAGATTTCAACTGTCTACCTGTTCCATTCATTGTTCTACTTGTCGAAAGTTACAAATAATTTCCGATGAAGGATTAACAATGGGGCTCATTGTTCACTTAAACTTGAAGGACAAAAAATTGGCGAATTGTACTGTTTGGATGCTTTGCATATATGTTTCGTAGATTATATACAAGCAATATATACAATTATTTCAACCGTCTACCTGATCCATTCATTGTTCTACTTGTCGAAATTTACAAATAATTTCCTTTAAAGGATTAACAATGTGGCTCGTAGTTCACTTAAACTTGAAGAACAAAAAATTGGCGAATTGTACTGTTTAGATGCTTTGCATATAGGTTTCGTAGACTACATAGAAGCAACATATACAAAGATTTCAACCGTCTACCTGTTCTATTCATTGTTCTACTTGTAGAAAGTTACAAATAATTTCCGTTTCATGATTATCAATGGGGCTCGTTGTTCACTTAAACTTGGAGAACAAAAAATTGGCGAATGGTACTGTTTGGATGCTTTGCATATATGTTTCTTAGATTATAAAGAAGCAATATATACAAAGATTTCAACAGTCTACCTGTTCCATTCATTGTTCTACTTGTCGAAAATTACAAATAATTTCCGATAAAGGATTAACCATTGGGGCTCATTGTTCACTTACACTTGAAGAACAAAAAATTGGCGAATGGTACTGTTTGGATGCTTTGCATATATGTTTCTTAGATTATAAAGAAGCAATATATACAAGGATTTCAACCGTCTACCTGTTCCATCCATTGTTCTACTTGTCGAAAGTTACAAATAATTAACGATAAAGGATTAACCTTTGGGGCTCATTGTTCACTTAAACATGAAGAACAAAAAATTGGCGAATTGTACTGTTTGGATGCTTTGCATATATGTTTCTTAGACTATATAGAAGCAATATATACAAAGATTTCAACTGTCTACCTGTTCCATTCATTGTTCTACTTGTCGAAAGTTACAAATAATTTCCGATGAAGGATTAACAATGGGGCTCATTGTTCACTTAAACTTGAAGGACAAAAAATTGGCGAATAGTACTGTTTGGATGCTTTGCATCTATGTTTCTTAGACTATATGGAAGCAATATATACAAAGATTTCAACCGTCTACGTGTTCCAATCATTGTTCTACTTGTCGAAAGTTACAAATAATTTCCGATAAAGGATTAACAATGTGGCTCATTGTTCACTTAAACTTGAAGGACAAAAAATTGGCGAATTGTACTGTTTGGATGCTTTGCATATATGTTTCGTAGATTATATAGAAGCAATATATACAATTATTTCAACCGTCTACCTGATCCATTCATTGTTCTACTTGTCGAAATTTACAAATAATTTCCTTTAAAGGATTAACAATGTGGCTCGTAGTTCACTTAAACTTGAAGAACAAAAAATTGGCGAATTGTACTGTTTAGATGCTTTGCATATAGGTTTCGTAGACTACATAGAAGCAACATATACAAAGATTTCAACCGTCTACCTGTTCTATTCATTGTTCTACTTGTAGAAAGTTACAAATAATTTCCGTTTCATGATTATCAATGGGGCTCGTTGTTCACTTAAACTTGGAGAACAAAAAATTGGCGAATGGTACTGTTTGGATGCTTTGCATATATGTTTCTTAGATTATAAAGAAGCAATATATACAAAGATTTCAACCGTCTACCTGTTCCATTCATTGTTCTACTTGTCGAAAATTACAAATAATTTCCGATAAAGGATTAACCATTGGGGCTCATTGTTCACTTACACTTGAAGAACAAAAAATTGGCGAATGGTACTGTTTGGATGCTTTGCATATATGTTTCTTAGACTATATAGAAGCAATATATACATTGATTTCAACCGTCTACCTGTTCCATTCATTGTTCTACTTGTCGCAAGTTACAAATAATTTCCGATAAAGGATTAACAATGTGGCTCATTGTTCACTTAAACTTGAAGGACAAAAAATTGGCGTATTGTACTGTTTGGATGCTTTGCATATATGTTTCGTAGATTATATAGAAGCAATATATACAATTATTTCAACCGTCTACCTGATCCATTCATTGTTTTACTTGTCGAAATTTACAAATAATTTCCTTTAAAGGATTAACAATGTAGCTCGTAGTTCACTTAAACTTGAAGAGCAAAAAATTGGCGAATTGTACTGTTTGGACGCTTTGCATATATGTTCCTTGGACTATATAGAAGCAATATATACAATGATTTCAACCGTCTACGTGTTCCAATCATTGTTCTACTTGTCGAAATTTGCAAATAATTTCCTTTAAAGGATTAACAATGGGGCTCGTAGGTCGCTTAAACTTGAAGATCAAATAATTGGCGAATTGTACTGTTTGGATGCTTTGCATATATGTTTCTTAGAATATTTAGAAGCAATATATAGAAAGATTTCACCCGTCTACCTGTACTATTCATTGTGCTACTTGTAGAAAGTTACAAATAATTTCCATTTCATGATTATCAATGGGGCTCGCTGTTCACTTAAACTTGTAGAACAAAAAATTGGCGATTGTTAC
>CAXDIW010000538.1:0-7500 GCA_963989415.1 Cerceris ruficornis
ATACGACATTTCGATCGCCCGCCGAAATTAGGAAATCGGTTAATTAACAATAAGTTGCAAAAATTTGTTTATTAACAAAAATTTTCGCCCCCGGGCAATATTGTTTCTCTTTCCATTCTGCACCAGAAAGTATTAAAACATTTTCCTCTAGGTCGCACCGCTGCCGCTCTACTGTCTTGGCGGGAATACCACTGCCGCTCGTCCTTACGAAATCGGTTAATCAACAATAAGTCGCAAAATTGGCCTATTAACGAAATTTTTCGCCCAGTGCAATGTTGTTTCTTTTTCGATTCTGCGTAAAAAAGAAAGATACACTTTTTCCTCTAAGTCGCACCGTTGAGGCTCCACACTCTTGTAAAGGTCTACGCCGCTAGGACTTAGAAAAATTTTCATACTTTACGATTTTTTCTCTCGATTTTATCGGTATAGGAAAGCGTTGTAGAGGAAAACGTTTGGGGACGAAAGTTTCATGGCTTGCGATGCTCTACAAGAATACGACATTTCGATCGCCCGCCGAAATTAGGAAATCGGTTAATTAACAATAAGTTGCAAAAATTTGTTTATTAACAAAAATTTTCGCCCCGGGCAATATTGTTTCTCTTTCGATTCCGCGCCAGAAAGTATTAAAACTTTTTCCTCTAGGTCGCACCGCTGCCGCTCTATGTCTTGGCGGGAATACCACTGCCGCTCGTCCCTTACGAAATCGGTTAATCAACAATAAGTCGCAAAATTGGCCTATTAACGAAATTTTTCGCCCAGTGCAATGTTGTTTGTTTTTCGATTCTGCGTAAAAAAGAAAGATACACTTTTTCCTCTAAGTCGCACCGTTGAGGCTCCACACTCTTGTAAAGGTCTACGCCGCTAGGACTTAGAAAAATTTTCATACTTTACGATTTTTTCTCTCGATTTTATCGGTATAGGAAAGCGTTGTAGAGGAAAACGTTTGGGACGAAAGTTTCATGGCTTGCGATGCTCTACAAGAATACGACACTTCGATCGCCCGCCGAAATTAGGAAATCGCTTAATTAACAATAAGTTGCAAAAATTTGTTTATTAACAAAAATTTTCACCCCGGGCAATATTGTTTCTCTTTCGATTCCGCGCCAGAAAGTATTAAAACTTTTTCCTCTAGGTCGCACCGCTGCCGCTCTACTGTCTTGGCGGAAACACCACTGCCGCCCGTCCTTACGAAATCGGTTAATCAACAATAAGTCGCAAAATTGGCCTATTAACGAAATTTTTCGCCCAGTGCAATGTTGTTTCTTTTTCGATTCTGCGTAAAAAAGAAAGATACACTTTTTCCTCTAAGTCGCACCGTTGAGGCTCCACACTCTTGTAAAGGTCTACGCCGCTAGGACTTAGAAAAATTTTCATACTTTACGATTTTTTCTCTCGATTTTATCGGTATAGGAAAGCGTTGTAGAGGAAAACGTTTGGGACGAAAGTTTCATGGCTTGCGATGCTCTACAAGAATACGACACTTCGATCGCCCGCCGAAATTAGGAAATCGGTTAATTAACAATAAGTTGCAAAAATTTGTTTATTAACAAAAAATTTTCGCCCCGGGCAATATTGTTTCTCTTTCGATCCGCGCCAGAAAGTATTAAAACTTTTCCACTAGGTCGCACCGCTGCCGCTCTACTGTCTTGGCGGAAACACCACTGCCGCCCGTCCTTACGAAATCGGTTAATCAACAATAAGTCGCAAAATTGGCCTATTAACGAAATTTTTCGCCCAGTGCAATGTTGTTTCTTTTTCGATTCTGCGTAAAAAAGAAAGATACACTTTTTCCTCTAAGTCGCACCGTTGAGGCTCCACACTCTTGTAAAGGTCTACGCCGCTAGGACTTAGAAAAATTTTCATACTTACGATTTTTTCTCTCGATTTTATCGGTATAGGAAAGCGTTGTAGAGGAAAACGTTTGGGACGAAAGTTTCATGGCTTGCGATGCTCTACAAGAATACGACATTTCGATCGCCCGCCGAAATTAGGAAATCGGTTAATTAACAATAAGTTGCAAAAATTTGTTTATTAACAAAAATTTTCGCCCCGGGCAATATTGTTTCTCTTTCCATTCTGCACCAGAAAGTATTAAAACATTTTCCTCTAGGTCGCACCGCTGCCGCTCTACTGTCTTGGCGGGAATACCACTGCCGCTCGTCCTTACGAAATCGGTTAATCAACAATAAGTCGCAAAATTGGCCTATTAACGAAATTTTTCGCCCAGTGCAATGTTGTTTCTTTTTCGATTCTGCGTAAAAAAGAAAGATACACTTTTTCCTCTAAGTCGCACCGTTGAGGCTCCACACTCTTGTAAAGGTCTACGCCGCTAGGACTTAGAAAAATTTTCATACTTTACGATTTTTTCTCTCGATTTTATCGGTATAGGAAAGCGTTGTAGAGGAAAACGTTTGGGACGAAAGTTTCATGGCTTGCGATGCTCTACAAGAATACGACATTTCGATCGCCCGCCGAAATAGGAAATCGGTTAATTAACAATAAGTTGCAAAAATTTGTTTATTAACAAAAATTTTCGCCCCGGGCAATATTGTTTCTCTTTCGATTCCGCGCCAGAAAGTATTAAAACTTTTTCCACTAGGTCGCACCGCTGCCGCTCTACTGTCTTGGCGGAAACACCACTGCCGCCCGTCCTTACGAAATCGGTTAATCAACAATAAGTCGCAAAATTGGCCTATTAACGAAATTTTTCGCCCAGTGCAATGTTGTTTCTTTTTCGATTCTGCGTAAAAAAGAAAGATACACTTTTTCCTCTAAGTCGCACCGTTGAGGCTCCACACTCTTGTAAAGGTCTACGCCGCTAGGACTTAGAAAAATTTTCATACTTTACGATTTTTTCTCTCGATTTTATCGGTATAGGAAAGCGTTGTAGAGGAAAACGTTTGGGACGAAAGTTTCATGGCTTGCGATGCTCTACAAGAATACGACACTTCGATCGCCCGCCGAAATTAGGAAATCGCTTAATTAACAATAAGTTGCAAAAATTTGTTTATTAACAAAAATTTTCACCCCGGGCAATATTGTTTCTCTTTCGATTCCGCGCCAGAAAGTATTAAAACTTTTTCCTCTAGGTCGCACCGCTGCCGCTCTACTGTCTTGGCGGAAACACCACTGCCGCCCGTCCTTACGAAATCGGTTAATCAACAATAAGTCGCAAAAATTGGCCTATTAACGAAATTTTTCGCCCAGTGCAATGTTGTTTCTTTTTCGATTCTGCGTAAAAAAGAAAGATACACTTTTTCCTCTAAGTCGCACCGTTGAGGCTCCACACTCTTGTAAAGGTCTACGCCGCTAGGACTTAGAAAAATTTTCATACTTTACGATTTTTTCTCTCGATTTTATCGGTATAGGAAAGCGTTGTAGAGGAAAACGTTTGGGACGAAAGTTTCATGGCTTGCGATGCTCTACAAGAATACGACACTTCGATCGCCCGCCGAAATTAGGAAATCGGTTAATTAACAATAAGTTGCAAAAATTTGTTTATTAACAAAAATTTTCGCCCCGGGCAATATTGTTTCTCTTTCCATTCTGCACCAGAAAGTATTAAAACATTTTCCTCTAGGTCGCACCGCTGCCGCTCTACTGTCTTGGCGGGAATACCACTGCCGCTCGTCCTTACGAAATCGGTTAATCAACAATAAGTCGCAAAATTGGCCTATTAACGAAATTTTTTCGCCCAGTGCAATGTTGTTTCTTTTTCGATTCTGCGTAAAAAAGAAAGATACACTTTTTTCCTCTAAGTCGCCACCGTTGAGGCTCCACACTCTTGTAAAGGTCTACGCCGCTAGGACTTAGAAAAATTTTCATACTTTACGATTTTTTCTCTCGATTTTATCGGTATAGGAAAGCGTTGTAGAGGAAAACGTTTGGGACGAAAGTTTCATGGCTTGCGATGCTCTACAAGAATACGACATTTCGATCGCCCGCCGAAATTAGGAAATCGGTTAATTAACAATAAGTTGCAAAAATTTGTTTATTAACAAAAATTTTCGCCCCGGGCAATATTGTTTCTCTTTCCATTCTGCACCAGAAAGTATTAAAACATTTTCCTCTAGGTCGCACCGCTGCCGCTCTACTGTCTTGGCGGGAATACCACTGCCGCTCGTCCTTACGAAATCGGTTAATCAACAATAAGTCGCAAAATTGGCCTATTAACGAAATTTTTCGCCCAGTGCAATGTTGTTTCTTTTTCGATTCTGCGTAAAAAAGAAAGATACACTTTTTCCTCTAAGTCGCACCGTTGAGGCTCCACACTCTTGTAAAGGTCTACGCCGCTAGGACTTAGAAAAATTTTCATACTTTACGATTTTTTCTCTCGATTTTATCGGTATAGGAAAGCGTTGTAGAGGAAAACGTTTGGGACGAAAGTTTCATGGCTTGCGATGCTCTACAAGAATACGACATTTCGATCGCCCGCCGAAATTAGGAAATCGGTTAATTAACAATAAGTTGCAAAAATTTGTTTATTAACAAAATTTTCGCCCCGGGCAATATTGTTTCTCTTTCGATTCCGCGCCAGAAAGTATTAAACTTTTTCCTCTAGGTCGCACCGCTGCCGCTCTACTGTCTTGGCGGGAATACCACTGCCGCTCGTCCTTACGAAATCGGTTAATCAACAATAAGTCGCAAAATTGGCCTATTAACGAAATTTTTCGCCCAGTGCAATGTTGTTTGTTTTTCGATTCTGCGTAAAAAAGAAAGATACACTTTTTCCTCTAAGTCGCACCGTTGAGGCTCCACACTCTTGTAAAGGTCTACGCCGCTAGGACTTAGAAAAATTTTCATACTTTACGATTTTTTCTCTCGATTTTATCGGTATAGGAAAGCGTTGTAGAGGAAAACGTTTGGGACGAAAGTTTCATGATTTGCGATGCTCTACAAGAATACGACATTTCGATCGCCTGCCGAAATTAGGAAATCGCTTAATTAACAATAAGTTGCAAAAAATTTGTTTATTAACAAAAATTTTCGCCCCGGACAATATTGTTTCTCTTTCGATTCCGCGCCAGAAAGTATTAAAACTTTTTCCTCTAGGTCGCACCGCTGCCGCTCTACTGTCTTGGCGGAAACACCACTGCCGGCTCGTCCTTACGAAATCGGTTAATCAACAATAAGTCGCAAAATTGGCCTATTAACGAAATTTTTCGCCCAGTGCAATGTTGTTTCTTTTTCGATTCTGCGTAAAAAAGAAAGATACACTTTTCCTCTAAGTCGCACCGTTGAGGCTCCACACTCTTGTAAAGGTCTACGCCGCTAGGACTTAGAAAAATTTCATACTTTACGATTTTTTCTCTCGATTTTATCGGTATAGGAAAGCGTTGTAGAGGAAAACGTTTGGGACGAAAGTTTCATGGCTTGCGATGCTCTACAAGAATACGACATTTCGATCGCCCGCCGAAATTAGGAAATCGGTTAATTAACAATAAGTTGCAAAAATTTGTTTATTAACAAAAATTTTCGCCCCGGGCAATATTGTTTCTCTTTCCATTCTGCACCAGAAAGTATTAAAACATTTTCCTCTAGGTCGCACCGCTGCCGCTCTACTGTCTTGGCGGGAATACCACTGCCGCTCGTCCTTACGAAATCGGTTAATCAACAATAAGTCGCAAAATTGGCCTATTAACGAAATTTTTCGCCCAGTGCAATGTTGTTTCTTTTTCGATTCTGCGTAAAAAAGAAAGATACACTTTTTCCTCTAAGTCGCACCGTTGAGGCTCCACACTCTTGTAAAGGTCTACGCCGCTAGGACTTAGAAAAATTTACATACTTTACGATTTTTTCTCTCGATTTTATCGGTATAGGAAAGCGTTGTAGAGGAAAACGTTTGGGACGAAAGTTTCATGGTTTGCGATGCTCTACAAGAATACGACATTTCGATCGCCCGCCGAAATTAGGAAATCGGTTAATTAACAATAAGTTGCAAAAATTTGTTTATTAACAAAAATTTTCGCCCCGGGCAATATTGTTTCTCTTTCGATTCCGCGCCAGAAAGTATTAAAACTTTTTCCTCTAGGTCGCACCGCTGCCGCTCTACTGTCTTGGCGGAAACACCACTGCCGCCCGTCCTTACGAAATCGGTTAATCAACAATAAGTCGCAAAATTGGCCTATTAACGAAATTTTTCGCCCAGTGCAATGTTGTTTGTTTTTCGATTCTGCGTAAAAAAGAAAGATACACTTTTTCCTCTAAGTCGCACCGTTGAGGCTCCACACTCTTGTAAAGGTCTACGCCGCTAGGACTTAGAAAAATTTTCATACTTTACGATTTTTTCTCTCGATTTTATCGGTATAGGAAAGCGTTGTAGAGGAAAACGTTTGGGACGAAAGTTTCATGGCTTGCGATGCTCTACAAGAATACGACACTTCGATCGCCCGCCGAAATTAGGAAATCGGTTAATTAACAATAAGTTGCAAAAATTTGTTTATTAACAAAAATTTTCGCCCCGGGCAATATTGTTTCTCTTTCGATTCCGCGCCAGAAAGTATTAAAACTTTTTCCACTAGGTCGCACCGCTGCCGCTCTACTGTCTTGGCGGAAACACCACTGCCGCCCGTCCTTACGAAATCGGTTAATCAACAATAAGTCGCAAAATTGGCCTATTAACGAAATTTTTCGCCCAGTGCAATGTTGTTTCTTTTTCGATTCTGCGTAAAAAAGAAAGATACACTTTTTCCTCTAAGTCGCACCGTTGAGGCTCCACACTCTTGTAAAGGTCTACGCCGCTAGGACTTAGAAAAATTTTCATACTTTACGATTTTTTCTCTCGATTTTATCGGTATAGGAAAGCGTTGTAGAGGAAAACGTTTGGGACGAAAGTTTCATGGCTTGCGATGCTCTACAAGAATACGACATTTCGATCGCCCGCCGAAATTAGGAAATCGGTTAATTAACAATAAGTTGCAAAAATTTGTTTATTAACAAAAATTTTCGCCCCGGGCAATATTGTTTCTCTTTCCATTCTGCACCAGAAAGTATTAAAACATTTTCCTCTAGGTCGCACCGCTGCCGCTCTACTGTCTTGGCGGGAATACCACTGCCGCTCGTCCTTACGAAATCGGTTAATCAACAATAAGTCGCAAAATTGGCCTATTAACGAAATTTTTCGCCCAGTGCAATGTTGTTTCTTTTTCGATTCTGCGTAAAAAAGAAAGATACACTTTTTCCTCTAAGTCGCACCGTTGAGGCTCCACACTCTTGTAAAGGTCTACGCCGCTAGGACTTAGAAAAATTTTCATACTTTACGATTTTTTCTCTCGATTTTATCGGTATAGGAAAGCGTTGTAGAGGAAAACGTTTGGGACGAAAGTTTCATGATTTGCGATGCTCTACAAGAATACGACATTTCGATCGCCTGCCGAAATTAGGAAATCGCTTAATTAACAATAAGTTGCAAAAATTTGTTTATTAACAAAAATTTTCGCCCCGGACAATATTGTTTCTCTTTCGATTCCGCGCCAGAAAGTATTAAAACTTTTTCCTCTA
>CAXDIW010000538.1:20000-35754 GCA_963989415.1 Cerceris ruficornis
GACCTTCTTGGCGAGAAAATCTTTGCTCCCGGCGGCGAAAGGTCTGCGCCGCTAGGACTTTGAAAAAATTTTGCTACCGAGTAAACGGCGGGAGTAAAACTGATTGACCTTCTTGGCGAGAAAATCTTTGCTCCCGGCGGCGAAAGGTCTACGCCGCTAGGACTTAGAAAAAATTTTACTCCCGGCGGCGAAAGGTCTACGCCGCTAGGACTTAGAAAAAATTTTACTCCCGGCGGCGAAAGGTCTACGCCGCTAGGACTTAGAAAAAATTTTACTCCCGGCGGCGAAAGGTCTACGCCGCTAGGACTTAGAAAAAATTTTACTCCCGGCGGCGAAAGGTCTACGCCGCTAGGACTTTGAAAAAATTTTACTCCCGGCGGCGAAAGGTCTACGCCGCTAGGACTTTGAAAAAATTTTACTCCCGGCGGCGAAAGGTCTACGCCGCTAGGACTTAGAAAAAATTTTACTCCCGGCGGCGAAAGGTCTACGCCGCTAGGACTTAGAAAAAATTTTACTCCCGGCGGCGAAAGGTCTACGCCGCTAGGACTTTGAAAAAATTTTACTCCCGGCGGCGAAAGGTCTACGCCGCTAGGACTTAGAAAAAATTTTACTCCCGGCGGCGAAAGGTCTACGCCGCTAGGACTTTGAAAAAATTTTACTCCCGGCGGCGAAAGGTCTACGCCGCTAGGACTTAGAAAAAATTTTACTCCCGGCGGCGAAAGGTCTACGCCGCTAGGACTTTGAAAAAATTTTACTCCCGGCGGCGAAAGGTCTACGCCGCTAGGACTTAGAAAAAATTTTACTCCCGGCGGCGAAAGGTCTACGCCGCTAGGACTTAGAAAAAATTTTACTCCCGGCGGCGAAAGGTCTACGCCGCTAGGACTTTGAAAAAATTTTGCTACCGAGTAAACGGCGGGAGTAAAAATGACTGACCTTCTTGGCGAGAAAATCTTTGCTCCCGGCGGCGAAAGGTCTACGCCGCTAGGACTTTGAAAAAATTTTGCTACCGAGTAAACGGCGGGAGTAAAACTGATTGACCTTCTTGGCGAGAAAATCTTTGCTCCCGGCGGCGAAAGGTCTACGCCGCTAGGACTTTGAAAAATTTTCATACTTTACGATTTTTTCTCTCGATTTTATCGGTATAGGAAAGCGTTGTAGAGGAAAACGTTTGGGACGAAAGTTTCATGGCTTGCGATGCTCTACAAGAATACGACATTTCGATCGCCCGCCGAAATTAGGAAATCGCTTAATTAACAATAAGTTGCAAAAATTTGTTTATTAACAAAAATTTTCGCCCCGGGCAATATTGTTTCTCTTTCGATTCCGCGCCAGAAAGTATTAAAACTTTTTCCACTAGGTCGCACCGCTGCCGCTCTACTGTCTTGGCGGAAACACCACTGCCGCCCGTCCTTACGAAATCGGTTAATCAACAATAAGTCGCAAAATTGGCCTATTAACGAAATTTTTCGCCCAGTGCAATGTTGTTTCTTTTTCGATTCTGCGTAAAAAAGAAAGATACACTTTTTCCTCTAAGTCGCACCGTTGAGGCTCCACACTCTTGTAAAGGTCTACGCCGCTAGGACTTAGAAAAATTTTCATACTTTACGATTTTTTCTCTCGATTTTATCGGTATAGGAAAGCGTTGTAGAGGAAAACGTTTGGGACGAAAGTTTCATGGTTTGCGATGCTCTACAAGAATACGACATTTCGATCGCCCGCCGAAATTAGGAAATCGGTTAATTAACAATAAGTTGCAAAAATTTGTTTATTAACAAAAATTTTCGCCCCGGGCAATATTGTTTCTCTTTCGATTCCGCGCCAGAAAGTATTAAAACTTTTTCCACTAGATCGCACCGCTGCCGCTCTACTGTCTTGGCGGAAACACCACTGCCGCCCGTCCTTACGAAATCGGTTAATCAACAATAAGTCGCAAAATTGGCCTATTAACGAAATTTTTCGCCCAGTGCAATGTTGTTTCTTTTTCGATTCTGCGTAAAAAAGAAAGATACACTTTTTCCTCTAAGTCGCACCGTTGAGGCTCTACACTCTTGTAAAGGTCTACGCCGCTAGGACTTAGAAAAATTTTCATACTTTACGATTTTTTCTCTCGATTTTATCGGTATAGGAAAGCGTTGCAGAGGAAAACGTGTGGGACGAAAGTTTCATGGCTTGCGATGCTCTACAAGAATACGACACTTCGATCGCCCGCCGAAATTAGGAAATCGGTTAATTAACAATAAGTTGCAAAAATTTGTTTATTAACAAAAATTTTCGCCCCGGGCAATATTGTTTCTCTTTCGATTCCGCGCCAGAAAGTATTAAAACTTTTTCCTCTAGGTCGCACCGCTGCCGCTCTACTGTCTTGGCGGAAACACCACTGCCGCCCGTCCTTACGAAATCGGTTAATCAACAATAAGTCGCAAAATTGGCCTATTAACGAAATTTTTCGCCCAGTGCAATGTTGTTTCTTTTTCGATTCTGCGTAAAAAAGAAAGATACACTTTTTCCTCTAAGTCGCACCGTTGAGGCTCCACACTCTTGTAAAGGTCTACGCCGCTAGGACTTAGAAAAATTTTCATACTTTACGATTTTTTCTCTCGATTTTATCGGTATAGGAAAGCGTTGTAGAGGAAAACGTTTGGGACGAAAGTTTCATGGCTTGCGATGCTCTACAAGAATACGACATTTCGATCGCCCGCCGAAATTAGGAAATCGCTTAATTAACAATAAGTTGCAAAAATTTGTTTATTAACAAAAATTTTCGCCCCGGGCAATATTGTTTCTCTTTCGATTCCGCGCCAGAAAGTATTAAAACTTTTTCCTCTAGGTCGCACCGCTGCCGCTCTACTGTCTTGGCGGAAACACCACTGCCGCCCGTCCTTACGAAATCGGTTAATCAACAATAAGTCGCAAAATTGGCCTATTAACGAAATTTTTCGCCCAGTGCAATGTTGTTTCTTTTTCGATTCTGCGTAAAAAAGAAAGATACACTTTTTCCTCTAAGTCGCACCGTTGAGGCTCCACACTCTTGTAAAGGTCTACGCCGCTAGGACTTAGAAAAATTTTCATACTTTACGATTTTTTCTCTCGATTTTATCGGTATAGGAAAGCGTTGTAGAGGAAAACGTTTGGGACGAAAGTTTCATGGCTTGCGATGCTCTACAAGAATACGACATTTCGATCGCCCGCCGAAATTAGGAAATCGCTTAATTAACAATAAGTTGCAAAAATTTGTTTATTAACAAAAATTTTCGCCCCGGGCAATATTGTTTCTCTTTCGATTCCGCGCCAGAAAGTATTAAAACTTTTTCCACTAGGTCGCACCGCTGCCGCTCTACTGTCTTGGCGGAAACACCACTGCCGCCCGTCCTTACGAAATCGGTTAATCAACAATAAGTCGCAAAATTGGCCTATTAACGAAATTTTTCGCCCAGTGCAATGTTGTTTCTTTTTCGATTCTGCGTAAAAAAGAAAGATACACTTTTTCCTCTAAGTCGCACCGTTGAGGCTCCACACTCTTGTAAAGGTCTACGCCGCTAGGACTTAGAAAAATTTTCATACTTTACGATTTTTTCTCTCGATTTTATCGGTATAGGAAAGCGTTGTAGAGGAAAACGTTTGGGACGAAAGTTTCATGGTTTGCGATGCTCTACAAGAATACGACATTTCGATCGCCCGCCGAAATTAGGAAATCGGTTAATTAACAATAAGTTGCAAAAATTTGTTTATTAACAAAAATTTTCGCCCCGGGCAATATTGTTTCTCTTTCGATTCCGCGCCAGAAAGTATTAAAACTTTTTCCACTAGATCGCACCGCTGCCGCTCTACTGTCTTGGCGGAAACACCACTGCCGCCCGTCCTTACGAAATCGGTTAATCAACAATAAGTCGCAAAATTGGCCTATTAACGAAATTTTTCGCCCAGTGCAATGTTGTTTCTTTTTCGATTCTGCGTAAAAAAGAAAGATACACTTTTTCCTCTAAGTCGCACCGTTGAGGCTCTACACTCTTGTAAAGGTCTACGCCGCTAGGACTTAGAAAAATTTTCATACTTTACGATTTTTTCTCTCGATTTTATCGGTATAGGAAAGCGTTGTAGAGGAAAACGTTTGGGACGAAAGTTTCATGGCTTGCGATGCTCTACAAGAATACGACATTTCGATCGCCCGCCGAAATTAGGAAATCGCTTAATTAACAATAAGTTGCAAAAATTTGTTTATTAACAAAAATTTTCGCCCCGGGCAATATTGTTTCTCTTTCGATTCCGCGCCAGAAAGTATTAAAACTTTTTCCTCTAGGTCGCACCGCTGCCGCTCTACTGTCTTGGCGGAAACACCACTGCCGCCCGTCCTTACGAAATCGGTTAATCAACAATAAGTCGCAAAATTGGCCTATTAACGAAATTTTTCGCCCAGTGCAATGTTGTTTCTTTTTCGATTCTGCGTAAAAAAGAAAGATACACTTTTTCCTCTAAGTCGCACCGTTGAGGCTCCACACTCTTGTAAAGGTCTACGCCGCTAGGACTTAGAAAAATTTTCATACTTTACGATTTTTTCTCTCGATTTTATCGGTATAGGAAAGCGTTGTAGAGGAAAACGTTTGGGACGAAAGTTTCATGGCTTGCGATGCTCTACAAGAATACGACATTTCGATCGCCCGCCGAAATTAGGAAATCGCTTAATTAACAATAAGTTGCAAAAATTTGTTTATTAACAAAAATTTTCGCCCCGGGCAATATTGTTTCTCTTTCGATTCCGCGCCAGAAAGTATTAAAACTTTTTCCTCTAGGTCGCACCGCTGCCGCTCTACTGTCTTGGCGGAAACACCACTGCCGCCCGTCCTTACGAAATCGGTTAATCAACAATAAGTCGCAAAATTGGCCTATTAACGAAATTTTTCGCCCAGTGCAATGTTGTTTCTTTTTCGATTCTGCGTAAAAAAGAAAGATACACTTTTTCCTCTAAGTCGCACCGTTGAGGCTCCACACTCTTGTAAAGGTCTACGCCGCTAGGACTTAGAAAAATTTTCATACTTTACGATTTTTTCTCTCGATTTTATCGGTATAGGAAAGCGTTGTAGAGGAAAACGTTTGGGACGAAAGTTTCATGGCTTGCGATGCTCTACAAGAATACGACATTTCGATCGCCCGCCGAAATTAGGAAATCGCTTAATTAACAATAAGTTGCAAAAATTTGTTTATTAACAAAAATTTTCGCCCCGGGCAATATTGTTTCTCTTTCGATTCCGCGCCAGAAAGTATTAAAACTTTTTCCACTAGGTCGCACCGCTGCCGCTCTACTGTCTTGGCGGAAACACCACTGCCGCCCGTCCTTACGAAATCGGTTAATCAACAATAAGTCGCAAAATTGGCCTATTAACGAAATTTTTCGCCCAGTGCAATGTTGTTTCTTTTTCGATTCTGCGTAAAAAAGAAAGATACACTTTTTCCTCTAAGTCGCACCGTTGAGGCTCCACACTCTTGTAAAGGTCTACGCCGCTAGGACTTAGAAAAATTTTCATACTTTACGATTTTTTCTCTCGATTTTATCGGTATAGGAAAGCGTTGTAGAGGAAAACGTTTGGGACGAAAGTTTCATGGCTTGCGATGCTCTACAAGAATACGACATTTCGATCGCCCGCCGAAATTAGGAAATCGCTTAATTAACAATAAGTTGCAAAAATTTGTTTATTAACAAAAATTTTCGCCCCGGGCAATATTGTTTCTCTTTCGATTCCGCGCCAGAAAGTATTAAAACTTTTTCCTCTAGGTCGCACCGCTGCCGCTCTACTGTCTTGGCGGAAACACCACTGCCGCCCGTCCTTACGAAATCGGTTAATCAACAATAAGTCGCAAAATTGGCCTATTAACGAAATTTTTCGCCCAGTGCAATGTTGTTTCTTTTTCGATTCTGCGTAAAAAAGAAAGATACACTTTTTCCTCTAAGTCGCACCGTTGAGGCTCCACACTCTTGTAAAGGTCTACGCCGCTAGGACTTAGAAAAATTTTCATACTTTACGATTTTTTCTCTCGATTTTATCGGTATAGGAAAGCGTTGCAGAGGAAAACGTGTGGGACGAAAGTTTCATGGCTTGCGATGCTCTACAAGAATACGACACTTCGATCGCCCGCCGAAATTAGGAAATCGGTTAATTAACAATAAGTTGCAAAAATTTGTTTATTAACAAAAATTTTCGCCCCGGGCAATATTGTTTCTCTTTCGATTCCGCGCCAGAAAGTATTAAAACTTTTTCCTCTAGGTCGCACCGCTGCCGCTCTACTGTCTTGGCGGGAAGACCACTGCCGCTCGTCCTTACGAAATCGGTTAATCAACAATAAGTCGCAAAATTGGCCTATTAACGAAATTTTTCGCCCAGTGCAATGTTGTTTCTTTTTCGATTCTGCGTAAAAAAGAAAGATACACTTTTTCCTCTAAGTCGCACCGTTGAGGCTCCACACTCTTGTAAAGGTCTACGCCGCTAGGACTTAGAAAAATTTTCATACTTTACGATTTTTTCTCTCGATTTTATCGGTATAGGAAAGCGTTGTAGAGGAAAACGTTTGGGACGAAAGTTTCATGGCTTGCGATGCTCTACAAGAATACGACATTTCGATCGCCCGCCGAAATTAGGAAATCGCTTAATTAACAATAAGTTGCAAAAATTTGTTTATTAACAAAAATTTTCGCCCCGGGCAATATTGTTTCTCTTTCGATTCCGCGCCAGAAAGTATTAAAACTTTTTCCTCTAGGTCGCACCGCTGCCGCTCTACTGTCTTGGCGGAAACACCACTGCCGCCCGTCCTTACGAAATCGGTTAATCAACAATAAGTCGCAAAATTGGCCTATTAACGAAATTTTTCGCCCAGTGCAATGTTGTTTCTTTTTCGATTCTGCGTAAAAAAGAAAGATACACTTTTTCCTCTAAGTCGCACCGTTGAGGCTCCACACTCTTGTAAAGGTCTACGCCGCTAGGACTTAGAAAAATTTTCATACTTTACGATTTTTTCTCTCGATTTTATCGGTATAGGAAAGCGTTGTAGAGGAAAACGTTTGGGACGAAAGTTTCATGGCTTGCGATGCTCTACAAGAATACGACATTTCGATCGCCCGCCGAAATTAGGAAATCGCTTAATTAACAATAAGTTGCAAAAATTTGTTTATTAACAAAAATTTTCGCCCCGGGCAATATTGTTTCTCTTTCGATTCCGCGCCAGAAAGTATTAAAACTTTTTCCTCTAGGTCGCACCGCTGCCGCTCTACTGTCTTGGCGGAAACACCACTGCCGCCCGTCCTTACGAAATCGGTTAATCAACAATAAGTCGCAAAATTGGCCTATTAACGAAATTTTTCGCCCAGTGCAATGTTGTTTCTTTTTCGATTCTGCGTAAAAAAGAAAGATACACTTTTTCCTCTAAGTCGCACCGTTGAGGCTCCACACTCTTGTAAAGGTCTACGCCGCTAGGACTTAGAAAAATTTTCATACTTTACGATTTTTTCTCTCGATTTTATCGGTATAGGAAAGCGTTGTAGAGGAAAACGTTTGGGACGAAAGTTTCATGGCTTGCGATGCTCTACAAGAATACGACATTTCGATCGCCCGCCGAAATTAGGAAATCGCTTAATTAACAATAAGTTGCAAAAATTTGTTTATTAACAAAAATTTTCGCCCCGGGCAATATTGTTTCTCTTTCGATTCCGCGCCAGAAAGTATTAAAACTTTTTCCACTAGGTCGCACCGCTGCCGCTCTACTGTCTTGGCGGAAACACCACTGCCGCCCGTCCTTACGAAATCGGTTAATCAACAATAAGTCGCAAAATTGGCCTATTAACGAAATTTTTCGCCCAGTGCAATGTTGTTTCTTTTTCGATTCTGCGTAAAAAAGAAAGATACACTTTTTCCTCTAAGTCGCACCGTTGAGGCTCCACACTCTTGTAAAGGTCTACGCCGCTAGGACTTAGAAAAATTTTCATACTTTACGATTTTTTCTCTCGATTTTATCGGTATAGGAAAGCGTTGTAGAGGAAAACGTTTGGGACGAAAGTTTCATGGTTTGCGATGCTCTACAAGAATACGACATTTCGATCGCCCGCCGAAATTAGGAAATCGGTTAATTAACAATAAGTTGCAAAAATTTGTTTATTAACAAAAATTTTCGCCCCGGGCAATATTGTTTCTCTTTCGATTCCGCGCCAGAAAGTATTAAAACTTTTTCCACTAGATCGCACCGCTGCCGCTCTACTGTCTTGGCGGAAACACCACTGCCGCCCGTCCTTACGAAATCGGTTAATCAACAATAAGTCGCAAAATTGGCCTATTAACGAAATTTTTCGCCCAGTGCAATGTTGTTTCTTTTTCGATTCTGCGTAAAAAAGAAAGATACACTTTTTCCTCTAAGTCGCACCGTTGAGGCTCTACACTCTTGTAAAGGTCTACGCCGCTAGGACTTAGAAAAATTTTCATACTTTACGATTTTTTCTCTCGATTTTATCGGTATAGGAAAGCGTTGTAGAGGAAAACGTTTGGGACGAAAGTTTCATGGCTTGCGATGCTCTACAAGAATACGACATTTCGATCGCCCGCCGAAATTAGGAAATCGCTTAATTAACAATAAGTTGCAAAAATTTGTTTATTAACAAAAATTTTCGCCCCGGGCAATATTGTTTCTCTTTCGATTCCGCGCCAGAAAGTATTAAAACTTTTTCCTCTAGGTCGCACCGCTGCCGCTCTACTGTCTTGGCGGAAACACCACTGCCGCCCGTCCTTACGAAATCGGTTAATCAACAATAAGTCGCAAAATTGGCCTATTAACGAAATTTTTCGCCCAGTGCAATGTTGTTTCTTTTTCGATTCTGCGTAAAAAAGAAAGATACACTTTTTCCTCTAAGTCGCACCGTTGAGGCTCCACACTCTTGTAAAGGTCTACGCCGCTAGGACTTAGAAAAATTTTCATACTTTACGATTTTTTCTCTCGATTTTATCGGTATAGGAAAGCGTTGTAGAGGAAAACGTTTGGGACGAAAGTTTCATGGCTTGCGATGCTCTACAAGAATACGACATTTCGATCGCCCGCCGAAATTAGGAAATCGCTTAATTAACAATAAGTTGCAAAAATTTGTTTATTAACAAAAATTTTCGCCCCGGGCAATATTGTTTCTCTTTCGATTCCGCGCCAGAAAGTATTAAAACTTTTTCCTCTAGGTCGCACCGCTGCCGCTCTACTGTCTTGGCGGAAACACCACTGCCGCCCGTCCTTACGAAATCGGTTAATCAACAATAAGTCGCAAAATTGGCCTATTAACGAAATTTTTCGCCCAGTGCAATGTTGTTTCTTTTTCGATTCTGCGTAAAAAAGAAAGATACACTTTTTCCTCTAAGTCGCACCGTTGAGGCTCCACACTCTTGTAAAGGTCTACGCCGCTAGGACTTAGAAAAATTTTCATACTTTACGATTTTTTCTCTCGATTTTATCGGTATAGGAAAGCGTTGTAGAGGAAAACGTTTGGGACGAAAGTTTCATGGCTTGCGATGCTCTACAAGAATACGACATTTCGATCGCCCGCCGAAATTAGGAAATCGCTTAATTAACAATAAGTTGCAAAAATTTGTTTATTAACAAAAATTTTCGCCCCGGGCAATATTGTTTCTCTTTCGATTCCGCGCCAGAAAGTATTAAAACTTTTTCCACTAGGTCGCACCGCTGCCGCTCTACTGTCTTGGCGGAAACACCACTGCCGCCCGTCCTTACGAAATCGGTTAATCAACAATAAGTCGCAAAATTGGCCTATTAACGAAATTTTTCGCCCAGTGCAATGTTGTTTCTTTTTCGATTCTGCGTAAAAAAGAAAGATACACTTTTTCCTCTAAGTCGCACCGTTGAGGCTCCACACTCTTGTAAAGGTCTACGCCGCTAGGACTTAGAAAAATTTTCATACTTTACGATTTTTTCTCTCGATTTTATCGGTATAGGAAAGCGTTGTAGAGGAAAACGTTTGGGACGAAAGTTTCATGGCTTGCGATGCTCTACAAGAATACGACATTTCGATCGCCCGCCGAAATTAGGAAATCGCTTAATTAACAATAAGTTGCAAAAATTTGTTTATTAACAAAAATTTTCGCCCCGGGCAATATTGTTTCTCTTTCGATTCCGCGCCAGAAAGTATTAAAACTTTTTCCTCTAGGTCGCACCGCTGCCGCTCTACTGTCTTGGCGGAAACACCACTGCCGCCCGTCCTTACGAAATCGGTTAATCAACAATAAGTCGCAAAATTGGCCTATTAACGAAATTTTTCGCCCAGTGCAATGTTGTTTCTTTTTCGATTCTGCGTAAAAAGAAAGATACACTTTTTCCTCTAAGTCGCACCGTTGAGGCTCCACACTCTTGTAAAGGTCTACGCCGCTAGGACTTAGAAAAATTTTCATACTTTACGATTTTTTCTCTCGATTTTATCGGTATAGGAAAGCGTTGTAGAGGAAAACGTTTGGGACGAAAGTTTCATGGCTTGCGATGCTCTACAAGAATACGACATTTCGATCGCCCGCCGAAATTAGGAAATCGCTTAATTAACAATAAGTTGCAAAAATTTGTTTATTAACAAAAATTTTCGCCCCGGGCAATATTGTTTCTCTTTCGATTCCGCGCCAGAAAGTATTAAAACTTTTTCCTCTAGGTCGCACCGCTGCCGCTCTACTGTCTTGGCGGAAACACCACTGCCGCCCGTCCTTACGAAATCGGTTAATCAACAATAAGTCGCAAAATTGGCCTATTAACGAAATTTTTCGCCCAGTGCAATGTTGTTTCTTTTTCGATTCTGCGTAAAAAAGAAAGATACACTTTTTCCTCTAAGTCGCACCGTTGAGGCTCCACACTCTTGTAAAGGTCTACGCCGCTAGGACTTAGAAAAATTTTCATACTTTACGATTTTTTCTCTCGATTTTATCGGTATAGGAAAGCGTTGTAGAGGAAAACGTTTGGGACGAAAGTTTCATGGCTTGCGATGCTCTACAAGAATACGACATTTCGATCGCCCGCCGAAATTAGGAAATCGCTTAATTAACAATAAGTTGCAAAAATTTGTTTATTAACAAAAATTTTCGCCCCGGGCAATATTGTTTCTCTTTCGATTCCGCGCCAGAAAGTATTAAAACTTTTTCCACTAGGTCGCACCGCTGCCGCTCTACTGTCTTGGCGGAAACACCACTGCCGCCCGTCCTTACGAAATCGGTTAATCAACAATAAGTCGCAAAATTGGCCTATTAACGAAATTTTTCGCCCAGTGCAATGTTGTTTCTTTTTCGATTCTGCGTAAAAAAGAAAGATACACTTTTTCCTCTAAGTCGCACCGTTGAGGCTCCACACTCTTGTAAAGGTCTACGCCGCTAGGACTTAGAAAAATTTTCATACTTTACGATTTTTTCTCTCGATTTTATCGGTATAGGAAAGCGTTGTAGAGGAAAACGTTTGGGACGAAAGTTTCATGGCTTGCGATGCTCTACAAGAATACGACATTTCGATCGCCCGCCGAAATTAGGAAATCGCTTAATTAACAATAAGTTGCAAAAATTTGTTTATTAACAAAAATTTTCGCCCCGGGCAATATTGTTTCTCTTTCGATTCCGCGCCAGAAAGTATTAAAACTTTTTCCACTAGGTCGCACCGCTGCCGCTCTACTGTCTTGGCGGAAACACCACTGCCGCCCGTCCTTACGAAATCGGTTAATCAACAATAAGTCGCAAAATTGGCCTATTAACGAAATTTTTCGCCCAGTGCAATGTTGTTTCTTTTTCGATTCTGCGTAAAAAAGAAAGATACACTTTTTCCTCTAAGTCGCACCGTTGAGGCTCCACACTCTTGTAAAGGTCTACGCCGCTAGGACTTAGAAAAATTTTCATACTTTACGATTTTTTCTCTCGATTTTATCGGTATAGGAAAGCGTTGTAGAGGAAAACGTTTGGGACGAAAGTTTCATGGCTTGCGATGCTCTACAAGAATACGACATTTCGATCGCCCGCCGAAATTAGGAAATCGCTTAATTAACAATAAGTTGCAAAAATTTGTTTATTAACAAAAATTTTCGCCCCGGGCAATATTGTTTCTCTTTCGATTCCGCGCCAGAAAGTATTAAAACTTTTTCCTCTAGGTCGCACCGCTGCCGCTCTACTGTCTTGGCGGAAACACCACTGCCGCCCGTCCTTACGAAATCGGTTAATCAACAATAAGTCGCAAAATTGGCCTATTAACGAAATTTTTCGCCCAGTGCAATGTTGTTTCTTTTTCGATTCTGCGTAAAAAAGAAAGATACACTTTTTCCTCTAAGTCGCACCGTTGAGGCTCCACACTCTTGTAAAGGTCTACGCCGCTAGGACTTAGAAAAATTTTCATACTTTACGATTTTTTCTCTCGATTTTATCGGTATAGGAAAGCGTTGTAGAGGAAAACGTTTGGGACGAAAGTTTCATGGCTTGCGATGCTCTACAAGAATACGACATTTCGATCGCCCGCCGAAATTAGGAAATCGCTTAATTAACAATAAGTTGCAAAAATTTGTTTATTAACAAAAATTTTCGCCCCGGGCAATATTGTTTCTCTTTCGATTCCGCGCCAGAAAGTATTAAAACTTTTTCCACTAGGTCGCACCGCTGCCGCTCTACTGTCTTGGCGGAAACACCACTGCCGCCCGTCCTTACGAAATCGGTTAATCAACAATAAGTCGCAAAATTGGCCTATTAACGAAATTTTTCGCCCAGTGCAATGTTGTTTCTTTTTCGATTCTGCGTAAAAAAGAAAGATACACTTTTTCCTCTAAGTCGCACCGTTGAGGCTCTACACTCTTGTAAAGGTCTACGCCGCTAGGACTTAGAAAAATTTTCATACTTTACGATTTTTTCTCTCGATTTTATCGGTATAGGAAAGCGTTGCAGAGGAAAACGTGTGGGACGAAAGTTTCATGGCTTGCGATGCTCTACAAGAATACGACACTTCGATCGCCCGCCGAAATTAGGAAATCGGTTAATTAACAATAAGTTGCAAAAATTTGTTTATTAACAAAAATTTTCGCCCCGGGCAATATTGTTTCTCTTTCGATTCCGCGCCAGAAAGTATTAAAACTTTTTCCTCTAGGTCGCACCGCTGCCGCTCTACTGTCTTGGCGGAAACACCACTGCCGCCCGTCCTTACGAAATCGGTTAATCAACAATAAGTCGCAAAATTGGCCTATTAACGAAATTTTTCGCCCAGTGCAATGTTGTTTCTTTTTCGATTCTGCGTAAAAAAGAAAGATACACTTTTTCCTCTAAGTCGCACCGTTGAGGCTCCACACTCTTGTAAAGGTCTACGCCGCTAGGACTTAGAAAAATTTTCATACTTTACGATTTTTTCTCTCGATTTTATCGGTATAGGAAAGCGTTGTAGAGGAAAACGTTTGGGACGAAAGTTTCATGGTTTGCGATGCTCTACAAGAATACGACATTTCGATCGCCCGCCGAAATTAGGAAATCGGTTAATTAACAATAAGTTGCAAAAATTTGTTTATTAACAAAAATTTTCGCCCCGGGCAATATTGTTTCTCTTTCGATTCCGCGCCAGAAAGTATTAAAACTTTTTCCACTAGATCGCACCGCTGCCGCTCTACTGTCTTGGCGGAAACACCACTGCCGCCCGTCCTTACGAAATCGGTTAATCAACAATAAGTCGCAAAATTGGCCTATTAACGAAATTTTTCGCCCAGTGCAATGTTGTTTCTTTTTCGATTCTGCGTAAAAAAGAAAGATACACTTTTTCCTCTAAGTCGCACCGTTGAGGCTCTACACTCTTGTAAAGGTCTACGCCGCTAGGACTTAGAAAAATTTTCATACTTTACGATTTTTTCTCTCGATTTTATCGGTATAAGAAAGCGTTGCAGAGGAAAACGTGTGGGACGAAAGTTTCATGGCTTGCGATGCTCTACAAGAATACGACACTTCGATCGCCCGCCGAAATTAGGAAATCGGTTAATTAACAATAAGTTGCAAAAATTTGTTTATTAACAAAAATTTTCGCCCCGGGCAATATTGTTTCTCTTTCGATTCCGCGCCAGAAAGTATTAAAACTTTTTCCTCTAGGTCGCACCGCTGCCGCTCTACTGTCTTGGCGGAAACACCACTGCCGCCCGTCCTTACGAAATCGGTTAATCAACAATAAGTCGCAAAATTGGCCTATTAACGAAATTTTTCGCCCAGTGCAATGTTGTTTCTTTTTCGATTCTGCGTAAAAAAGAAAGATACACTTTTTCCTCTAAGTCGCACCGTTGAGGCTCCACACTCTTGTAAAGGTCTACGCCGCTAGGACTTAGAAAAATTTTCATACTTTACGATTTTTTCTCTCGATTTTATCGGTATAGGAAAGCGTTGTAGAGGAAAACGTTTGGGACGAAAGTTTCATGGCTTGCGATGCTCTACAAGAATACGACATTTCGATCGCCCGCCGAAATTAGGAAATCGCTTAATTAACAATAAGTTGCAAAAATTTGTTTATTAACAAAAATTTTCGCCCCGGGCAATATTGTTTCTCTTTCGATTCCGCGCCAGAAAGTATTAAAACTTTTTCCACTAGGTCGCACCGCTGCCGCTCTACTGTCTTGGCGGAAACACCACTGCCGCCCGTCCTTACGAAATCGGTTAATCAACAATAAGTCGCAAAATTGGCCTATTAACGAAATTTTTCGCCCAGTGCAATGTTGTTTCTTTTCGATTCTGCGTAAAAAAGAAAGATACACTTTTTCCTCTAAGTCGCACCGTTGAGGCTCTACACTCTTGTAAAGGTCTACGCCGCTAGGACTTAGAAAAATTTTCATACTTTACGATTTTTTCTCTCGATTTTATCGGTATAGGAAAGCGTTGTAGAGGAAAACGTTTGGGACGAAAGTTTCATGGCTTGCGATGCTCTACAAGAATACGACATTTCGATCGCCCGCCGAAATTAGGAAATCGGTTAATTAACAATAAGTTGCAAAAATTTGTTTATTAACAAAAATTTTCGCCCCGGGCAATATTGTTTCTCTTTCGATTCTGCGCCAGAAAGTATTAAAACTTTTTCCTCTAAGTCGCACCGTTGAGGCTCCACACTCTTGTAAAGGTCTACGCCGCTAGGACTTAGAAAAATTTTCATACTTTACGATTTTTTCTCTCGATTTTATCGGTATAGGAAAGCGTTGTAGAGGAAAACGTTTGGGACGAAAGTTTCATGGTTTGCGATGCTCTACAAGAATACGACATTTCGATCGCCCGCCGAAATTAGGAAATCGCTTAATTAACAATAAGTTGCAAAAATTTGTTTATTAACAAAAATTTTCGCCCCGGGCAATATTGTTTCTCTTTCGATTCCGCGCTAGAAAGTATTAAAACTTTTTCCTCTAGGTCGCACCGCTGCCGCTCTACTGTCTTGGCGGAAACACCACTGCCGCCCGTCCTTACGAAATCGGTTAATCAACAATAAGTCGCAAAATTGGCCTATTAACGAAATTTTTCGCCCAGTGCAATGTTGTTTCTTTTTCGATTCTGCGTAAAAAAGAAAGATACACTTTTTCCTCTAAGTCGCACCGTTGAGGCTCCACACTCTTGTAAAGGTCTACGCCGCTAGGACTTAGAAAAATTTTCATACTTTACGATTTTTTCTCTCGATTTATCGGTATCGGAAAGGTGTAGAGGAAACGATTTGCCGGACGAAAAGTTTTATGGTTTAGCGATTGCATCTACAAGAATACGACCATTTCGATCGCCCG